>NJDD01006466.1:10126-20551 GCA_002245505.1 Calephelis nemesis | reverse complement strand
AATAACAAACCTGACCATACATTTTTCTTCGGTTCAGCCGGTTGCACAAACCTTCGCATACCGCCGAAAGAAGACAAAGTTAATGTAAGTTTTGTAAATAGCCGTCATATTTTACTGTCGACGTTGTAATTTTTTCAATAACAACTAAAACTTTTTGGTAGTTAATCTATTTAAAACTGTGGTAACAAAATCGAAATGTCCGGAATTTCAAAATTTCGGGGACAAGCAACATTAAATCATTTCTTAAAAATGTTTAAGTATTTAGCAACAATGAACCCAAGAAGCTGTTAAATAATTTTCATTTTACATAAATAACAAAACAAGTCAAGGGAAAACCTAGACTAAGAGCAGAATAATTTGACTTAAAGTGTGTCATCCGACCTGGGGACATACAAGAAAATGAGGATTCACTTTAGTAAATATTTTTTTACAAAAAAGTGGTTATCTTAAATAATTTGAATTTAAAATAATGAAAAAGTATGAAAGTTTGTTTGCTAACTACAAAATAAATCCACTTGATTAATAATAACTACTTGAAATAAAAAATATATGATTTGTGGGGACATGCCAAAATGACTGTTGTGCCCAATTTTTGAAACTCCTTATTGACGACTTATAATGACTAATAATTGTAATTGAATCCCGATTTTGGTGATGTAAATTTTTACTTGACTTATAGCAAAATACTAACGTGAATGCCAAAACCTAAAGGAAGAAATTATAAATAGTAATAAACAAGGGGTTTTGCTGCCATTGTGAATGAAGGTGGTCGTGATTTTTTCGTAATTATTGAATTTCGTGTTTAGGTATATTGAGTAAAATTGGTTAATATAGGTGGGAATTCGATTTGCTTTGTTCAGTGAAAGCGCATAAATTAAATAATTATGAAGAAATTAGCGTATCGTGAATTTCTTCACTGCGGCCAAATCTCATAGATGAGCTTAAGTAACGAAACCACCGCTTTACTCAAGACTGACATGACTTAGACCTATGACTTACGATTTATGACCTAAAATGACTTATGACTGCTAAAAAGAATTTATTTATATACGGAAGACATGGCAGCATGGCCTATAGGTCTAGCCGGCCCCAGAAAGGGGCAAAATCCCAAAATGTCTTAAAAATAAGAAAAAAAAGGGAGCTCAGGTCCCATCGTGAATGATCAATGAAGTTGAAGAAGAACAAGTTAGCTAATTTAGATGAGAATTAGTTTAATTTTGTTCAGTGAAAATGCACAAATGAAATAATCATGAAGAAATTAGTTTACCGTGAATTTTCTTGTTGCCGCCTAATCTCACAAATTGAGCTTGTGTAAAGTGACCACCGCAAAGTAACTTAATAAAAACCTAAAAAAATAAAGTTATAAGTGACAAGTGACAACTGAATAATTTGTCATTTATTTTGATTACTTATTCGTGTATTTTGGCGCTAAAAAGTTAAAATATTTTTATACGTTTATTCCTTACATAATTAAGTGTTTTTATAATCAGAGTAATAAATAATAAAATAAGTATACTAAATTGTATAACTTATACGCTTTGTGGCTTACGATTTAATCGCAATTAAAATAGAAAATACAGCAAAGCACGAACTTGTTTTTTAAATGAAATTAATAGTTGGAAAGTACATACCTATTAGAATATACGAATGTATTACTATGAATAGCAAGTGATTAGTAAAGACGGAAGGCTACTGATATTTGAAAAGAACATATAAAGAATTATTTAAAAAAACTTGTAGTCATATGAGTGCGGAATACTAGTGTTCTGTGTATGACCGCAAGATGCAACCCAGAACCAAACTATTGATGTTTGATTCTTAAATGTGTTAATGTTCAATAAAACACTTCAGAAGTTCGATAACCAGCTTTTAGTTCAAAGCAGCACAAATAACAGTGGTCTTAAAGTAGTAATACATGTACTACTCATAGTAAGTACATGTACCTACATATTAGATAACACTAGCTCCTGACTCTAGACATATTCTAAATACAGGGCTTGGAAATTGAATTTAAATGTCTCTTCTCGAAGATATATTTCTTCAAGATGAAGCAAATGAGGCACAAGAACTTGAAAGAATTATTGAAGGTGATGAATTTGAAGTCAGACCTCGATCGGACAGTGATGACAATAGTGAGAAAGAGGATGAAGCAGGTATTAGTTTAATTTTATTTCTTTACTTACCCTTAAACTCCTTGTCATTCGTAGCTGATGTTTACATATCTAGCTGTTGACTACCTTAGTGCAAAAAGCAAGCGAGAAAGAGGGATTTTTTAAATTTTTATAAAGTTTTAATTTTAAATCAAAAAAATAAATTGTATGAAAGCAATAACAATAACTTGTAACCTGCTTTTATTATTTTTGGTGATATTTTGGATGTATGGAATGAAGAGTATTTAACTAATTCTCCCCTTCCTGCAACCAGCTAAGACCTTTAGCAAATGCTACCACATCTTTTGTATTAGTTATTTTTTTTCTTGTTAATTAATTTGGATTCAATTTTTCAGTTTCTTAAAATGTTATAGTCATATGTTGTTATAGAGTGTCATGTCAGGGTTTTGAGTAAAGTGGTGACCTAATAAAATATATTTCACTTGTGCACCTTAACTGAACAAAATGCCACCTAAATTGACTAATTGTAGACTTAAAAGATTACTTAGGTGTAACCTCTGCCTTGAGTTAATGAAATATGTTTATAAAATAAAAAAAATAATTAAGAACATATAAAAATTAAAATAATGTATATATCTAAATCAAAATAGCAATTAAGTACTTAACAGTATGTCAAGCATTGTCAGCTGTTTAACATTAATTTACATGTGACATAAAACATTTTCTCTTTTTTTTCTTTTTTCAGTATACAAAACAATTGATGTTATTTTTGCCTTTTTTAAACCATTTTAGTTATTTGCAGTTATTTTATTATAAAATGTTGTAGATTTGTTGTTTTTTGAAATACTATACAAAAAAAATAATTTAATAAAACATCCCTAGACAAATCGCACAAATTGAATCTAACCCCAAAGTAAGCAAATTATATGCTTGTGTTATGGGTGTTAGTCAACAATACTAATACATATAAATACTTAAATAGATACTAGAATAAAAAATAAAATCATGTCAAGGGTCTCTGAAACCGGCACTGAATGTGAAGGAAGCCAGACAGGATTGTCAGGATTGTGAGGTCTGGCACTCGATACTCTCTGCCTATCCGGTAAGAGACTTGGCTTGAAGATATGTATGTGCCGATTAAATGAAATTTGTTTTGTTTCTCATGTCAAATATGTGAAATACACTCTTTTAATTTATTAACAAGTTACTTGGGTGAAATTTCTATACATTTTGAAGAAAGAAAATAAGAAAAAAGCAGGTTCAAATCCTGTCTAAGGCAAAATCTTTTCATCTTTTTAACATTTATAGAAATTTAACCCAAGCACTGGGCAAGTGCTAAAATAAAAATATGTTGAGACAAACAAAAGTTATGTCATTATAATTAATGTGAATTTCATCTGTAACACTGAACTCATTTAGTAGGTGCTCAAAACTGTATCTATCAGACATAACTACCTGCACTAACGGGTAAGAAAGGAATTAAAAGTTTCTTTATAGGACAGACGGATCCTTGATAGCTCAAATGGTTAGAGCATTTGTCGGCTTGAGACGAAAGGTTACAGGTTCAAAATTTTTTCTCCTTAAAATTTATGAAAATTGAATGTACCATTTTTTTTATTTTTCAGAGGAAGACAAAAGGCGTGTAGACCCACAGACAGTCAAAGCAAAACGGATTGTTAAAAATCCTAGGTTTATCCTAAACCCAGCACGGTTAACTGGCCCCAGAGGGATACATGTTATTCCAGATCACTTTAAGGACTTCAAATTTAAAGGTTTAATTTTTCACCTCTTATTCCCTGAATGTTTAAGACCTGTACATCATGCGTAACAGTTGTGATGTGGATTTCATTTTTTTTTTCAACATATGAAATTTGTCAGAGAAGGCTTATTTATAAGAACATATTCTAAAACATTCTGTAAATTTTAGTGTAAATTCGTTGAAAAATTATTATGTTTATTCAAGATGTCAGAAATTTTTATGCCCCTTGGGAGCTTCCAAAAAAAAAAAAAAAACAGTTGTGTTCTAACCAAAATCAACACAAATATGTGTTGTTTGTTTTTGACTATCTTATCTTTTAAGGAAAAACTTTTGGTACCATGTTAGTCCTGGGTCCTCTGTTTAGAATAGACTATCTGCTGTCAGCCTGGCTGCTTGTACGATGCAAGCAAAGGCGAAACGGGTCATTACCACTAAGACCACTTGTGGAAGAGAGCTGTGCAGCAACTCACCTGGGTTGGTATCTACTGCCTTACCTGTCCAGGTTAAGGTAACCATTAGACTTGCACTGTTAGCCTAAAACCCTGGTCACCGGACAGTAACATACCTACGACATAAACGGTATCTATACACTGCTGTTATCTTTTACCATCAGGGGATCAGGGGATTTGCTGTCTTTTGCCATAAACATACTATTATAAAGTATTTTCACGCACATATCCCCGAAGAGGTAGGCAGAGGCACAACCAGACACCCACGACTAGCTGAAGACACTTAGTCCCACAATGTGATAAGTGGTAAGCCTATCACCAACCAGGCACATATCATATACCGAGCAACGTTTTTTTTTTATTAGAAAAACCCAATTTTTTTGTTGCCCGACCCAGGATCCAAAGTCTGAACCCGGGACCTCAGGCAGTCAAGTCCAACAACTGAACCACTAGACCACAGAGGCAATACTATTCTAATTTTTTAAAAAATGGTGTCTAGTAATGTTGCAATGATGAAGAATTTAAATGCATACAGATATTATAGTCTAGTCGACAAGTTGAAAATGGTACAAATTAGAGATACTACTCTTAAAATTATGTGCGATAGCTTATTGGATCCGGAATGACGTCCAGAAAAATGTGCCAAAAGCGTGTATTAGCACATAAAAAATGCAAAAGTTTTAAACAGTTAAAGATGAAAAAATGGCATTTCGTTTTTTGCCAATATTTAATAAGATATTTTTAAAAAAATAAAAAAAGCATTTGAAAGAGAAGGAAACTTCCAATAAAAAACACCAAACTCCCGGAACTCTATCTTTATCATTATGTATTTATAATTTTAATTTAACACTGAAAATAGGTGTGCTCGCGACATCTTTAGGTTGCGCGTGTGGGTTCAAAAGCGAGCACGGCACATCAATTAATTTATTAAACGTATTAAATATTATTTTTTAATTAAAAATTAATTTTAATAAGCTTAAAAATTAAGTTAATTTTTCAACAAGGTAAACAATTGTTAAGTAACGAAATTTTCTCGAACTACCGTCTTAATTGTAAGTGAAAAAATGTTTAAATAATGGTCGTAAAATATTTCGCTTCGTACGTTACATACGTTTAACAAGGTGGTGCCATAAAGTTAAAAAAATATTTATACTTTGTTTATAACAATTTTTTTACTTAAACAACACTACTTGGATTTTTAAGTTTTTAATGTTTTTGGCTTGGCTTTAACTATTTACGCAACTCACGCGTTGGAAGTTTTTAAAAAGAAATATTTTGAATTTTGCCGGCAGATTTTGATCATGAAAATCTGTCATTTTTTTAAAATACTATTTGTTCCTTGGCCCCTTGATATATTTATGAAGTTTCAATTAAATAAGACCTTTTAATGTGGCAGAAAAACATGTTTTTTAAATACTGTTACATAGATACGTAGAAACCAACACAGTTAATAAAAGCTCCATAACAATGGGCAATACAGATTAACTATGGGGATGCCTTATGCCAAACAGAAAAAACGGTTTTTTTACAAACATTCTCCATAAGACGATTTACATTCGTAATCCGATGTTGAATTGACCGAGTAGGTATTTTAGAGATTTGGTCAGTAAAATCACTATTTTTGACCATTAAATTAGTTTCCACCCCTGCAATTAACCTAACCATATCGTAAAACTCATTACAACAATAAACAATGCAGTAGCTACTTGATTGAGTAGCTACTGTATACAAACATTACCATACTCTCTCACAAACTATCATAGCATACGCCTAACTGTTGCTAAACAAACCATCGTAAACATTGGAATGAGTATAATACGAGCCTATACAAAACCCTCGAACGGACAAAGAGGGGGCTCCTCCCCACCACTCAGCGTGAGTGCCGATCAAATAATGCACCCCCCTGGAAGGCTCACAACCCGGGCCTCAGACCATAATTGAATTAATAAGTAGAATCCTGCAAATTCCTTATGTCATACCATGACAGGGAGAAATTTACCTGTGGCGATCTATTTTTAAATAAGTTGGTCACTCGATGTTTGATCGCGTTTAAGGTGTGTCCATTTTTTGTTTGTGCATATATGCTCAATTTATGCGACATTGAGGTTGAGTGGGCCGTGAATGGTTACTATGACGGCGAGTCAGATCACCAGACCTGACGCCCTTCTATTTCTTCATTAGTGGTAGGGTCAAAATTTGACTTATGGTGGAAGTGACTTTAGAATCAAAGTGAACTTACAGACGAATATTAATTGCCGTCTTAAAAGTAAAAAGTTACATTCCTCGTGCCCGGGCTCATTTGCAGAATAGACCATCTGCTTTCCTGCCAGGCAACTTCTAAAAGGCGAGCACAGGCCTCACTACCACCTCCACTAACACCTTGACATCTGACTAGGTGGTAGAGTTTCGTAGCGACTCGCCCGGTTTGGTACCACCGTCTTGTCTATTCCTGCCGCCATAACGTCAGCACTAACTTGCCCTTGACTTGTTCCGGTTCGGAGGATAATGTAGCCAGTATATTTACTTTTGTTTGAGGCCTTACATCCCGGCCTCAGGTTGACAACGCACCATTTCCACCTTTGGTGTCTCCAGGCGGTGTGAATTTCTTACCATCAGGAAGTCCGTCTGTTTGCCTTTCAATATCTTTAACTAAAAAACTTTAAATAAAATTAATATGTTTTCAGGAAAAGGAAATGAAAAAGAAGATTTAGATTTAGTTCTAAAGAAATTAGAACATTGGGCATATCGACTGTACCCAAAATTTCAATTTGCTGATTGCTTAAAGAAGATAGAGACATTGGGAAAAAAGAAGACCGTTATGGTGTGTATGTGTTGATTATATATGAGGCAAATGGATCTCCTGAAGATAGAAACCAGCCAATCTGAAGCTAGGATAATAAATCTTTTGTGTGAATAAGTCTCCCAGCTACCCTATCGTCCTAGCATTACAATAGGGAGTATTGACTTTTTGGTGGTAGGAATAAGTAATGCGATATGTTATTACCAAGCAAGTTTTTCAAAAACTGCCACATAACATGGCTGTGAAACCATGATGGCGATTTGTGTAAATAATTGGTGTATGATGTATTTGGCAAAATAATAATAATATCCCTGGACATGTTACACAAATTAAATCTAACCCCAAAGTAAGCAAATTATACGCTCGTGTTATGGGTGTTAGTCAACGATTCTAATACATAGAAATACTTAAATGGATACCAGAGTAAATTTAATAAACTCCCAGACCCGGAAATCCCGACATCTAAATGTTTATCACACAAAAGCCCAAAGTACACAATCCCTTAGGTACAAGTATATATTTAAGTTGCAATAAAGCGGCAACTGACCTAATGTCATTTTAGTCTACATGATTAAAAATCCAGGTTTAGTCATAGTGACTATAAACATACACTCGCTTATCTATCGCCACAAAATGTATATTCATCTGTCATAAATTTTATAGGAACATACACATTCCCTCCTCGTTTTCTTCCAAACATACACACAAGCTTAAACATATATCTATAATATATATTTAGGCAAATTTGTTACATCTGGTCTGATTTTTTTAATTTCTTTTATAGTTGGGTAGTATTTAGATGTTTCTCCATATGCACATTAGTAAAACGTTTTTATTTTAAGAAAGATTTTTTTTATTTTACAATTTATTTCAGGTACATCTCACTAAAATAAGGTCTGACCAATTCTTGTCCGAAGAAACTGTAGTCCAAAGAGACTCCAGTGATGATGAGAATACTACAGCTGTACAGCCTGAAGAGGATGAGTTTGATCGCCTTCTGCAACAGCAGATTGATATAGCCAGATCTACACCTGCTCCTAATTCTGCCAAAAAGGGTGAATTTAGCGAAAGAAGAGGGTAAGAAAGTTCTTATTTTATTTTTAAAATTGAAAGTTTCTCCTTTAGCGATTTTAGGTAGGGGGGTGTGACTATATGACTATATTTCATGTAGTCTGCCAATACTGTCGAGAAATATGGAACTAGTGAAGGCAACCCAACTGCTTATCTCATATATTATACAAATTTCATGATACAAACTGATAGTAACAACCCATACGTTCAAAAAATAATGATAAAGATGGCATGTTGCCAGGGCTTGTTATATAAGTTGAACCATTAGTCAAACCCAAATTCAATAAAAGCAAATATGAGTGAACTGCTACTGCTACTTTAATTTAGAACTTATCAACTTCATTTCAGACCTGTAGATCCACTTCAATCCACGTCAATGAGTGAAGAACAAAAAGAAAGAATGTTAAAAAGCAGAAAGCTGGCAGAAGAAAAACGTTTAGCTAGTTTAAAAACAGCGAACAATATGAATCAAGATAATACAGTAGATCTTACACATATTAACGCTAAAAATAAAATTAATAGTACAAATACGATAGATTTATCAGATAAACATGAGACTGTCGAGAACAATGATGAAAATAACATAGCGGCTAGTTTAAAAACCTCGAAAGTAATAATTGATAGTGAAGAATCAAATTCAAATAATTATTCAAAGTATGAAACTTATGCTATTGATAATGTAGATGCAGTTGAGAATATAGACGATGATGGATTAAACAAAACATGTAAAAGATCAAATAAACCCAATGTTATCGATAGTTCTGACGACGACGATATAGCTATGAATGAATCAATTAAGGTTGATATTCACAGTACTGAATATAATGAAGAATCTATAACTGATGCTAACACAATTAAGGATAGTAGACACATTGAAGTCAAAAATACTTTTAAAAATAGGTCTTATGTAATAGATAGTTCGGACGAAGAAGAAATAAATGGATATGTAAGACAAAATAATCTAAGTGGAATTAAAAAAGCTACTAATAATATTGACAATGCTACAACCGATATGGAATTTGGTAAAGTAAAAAATTCTTTAAGGAAAAAATCAAGTGTACTTAGTTCTGACGACGAAGATACTGTAATGAATGAATCTATTACGCCTGACATACAAACAAGTGGCAATGATCAAGACACAAACAATTCTGGTATTTTTGATAGTATTGTCAAAACGAAAGAATTCGAGAATGATACTATTATTTCTGATAAAGGCAAAGAGTCCGTAAATGTTGATACTACTGTTGTAACCAGTAGCTTGTTGGACATGGGTAATAACAGTAATCAAACCGAACCACTTATTAATATAATTGAAAGGAGTATTCATAAAGAAAACATTTTCGATCGTACTAATAGTGATAATAAAAGTAGTCAAGGTAATATTGATGACGATGAAAACAATTCTTTTAAAACCGTTAACAACAAAATCAGAAATGAAGATTCAGAGTGTAATCACAATATTCTAGAAGCAGAAACGCAATTCTTAAACAAAGGAAATACAAGCGATCGCAAACAAAATGTAACAAACGTTCACCAAGTAATAAATGATGTTGAAAGTTTCAGAGACAAATCGTTAAGTAATGACGTATTAAATGTTACGGATGTAGCAAATGGAAATAACGAGCCTTCTGAAAATGATGATATAGATATAAATAAAGAACTAATGGATGTCGATTTTGATGAAGATTTTTAGCACAATATTAATTTAATTTTGTTAAATAAAATATGTTGACTCACAAAAAACGATTTTTATTAAAATGTGTTAATTCACGCACCAGTGCTTCTTTGGAATTATCGTCAAGTGATTATCATCTTTTTAACCAACTCCAAAAAATTGGAGGTTCTCAATCCCACTTAAGTCCGTTTCGTTACGCAATTACTCAGTCAATAGACATGAGTTCGGGGTGGTCTCATATTAATTTTGTCACGATCCTGACTATCGGTTTTTGAGGTTTTTTTATGATATTCGAAGGCAAACAGGCAGACGGATTTCCTGATGGTTAGAAATTCACGCCTAGAAACACCAAAGGTGGTAATGGTGCGGGATGTTAGGCCTCGAGCAAAAGCAAGTTTAGAGGCTACTTTATCCGCCGAACCGGAACATGTCGTGACGTTATGGCGGCAAGAATAGGTAAGACGGTGGTAACAATAAGATAAGGCCCCGGGGCCTTTTTACTGTGAAGATCATAAAAAATCTTCAAAGTAAAAAGGCCCCGGGGCCTGACGGTATTTCAA
>NJDD01006461.1:5091-23283 GCA_002245505.1 Calephelis nemesis | reverse complement strand
CCGCCATAACGTCATGACGTGTTCTGGTTCGGAGGGTAAGGTAGCCGGTTAACTTACTTTTGCTCAAGGCCTAACATCCCGGCCTCTGGTTGGCAACGCACCATTACAACCTTTGCTGTCTCTAGGCGGCGGGAATTTCTTACCAATAGGAAATCCGTCTGCTTGTTTGCCTTCCAATGTTATAAAAAAAAAGCTTACCACAACCGTAGTCACGCTACACCTGACATTAAATGAATTCAAAATCAAAAATGTTTTAATCACTCTAGATAAAACCTACTAGTAACGTAGATATGAACCATTTCAATCATATGAGCTTTCAAACAATGAAATCCACATTGAAATCGGTAAATTCGTTTACGAGTTATGATGTCACAGACAGACACACACAGGCATGACACGTCTTCGACACCCTCCTGTTTCCGTACAGTGTTAATAAACAGGCGAATCTCGACATTCTCATTAATTAATAATTTTGCTAGGTAAAACTGAAAAAACCTACTTCTTTTCAAATAAAAAAAGGTTTAAAACCTAACATATCAGTTATCAGTTGTTATATAGCCCTGACGATGCTGATGATATATAGCGAAACCGGTTGACTAAACCATAAAAATAAAAACATATTGTGGAAAGTATAACTGTTTGTAAAGAAATTGTATCATCTAACATATCAATCGAATAAATTTAAGTCATACATTTACGAAGTCAAAGCTCACCCGCATAGGGACAAATTTAAATAATAATCCAGAAATCTGATAGTTTATTACTTGAGCATAATGGTCCAAAGTTTGATGTAAGGGCTGCATGCATTACCGCACCTGTTCCAAACGAGTTCTGTAGGGCCTGTATGGTCTTTGTTCATGGTAAATAGGCCATTATTAATCAAGTGCACGCAGTTTTAAATATGAGCTTATAATATTTGGAGCGGAAATTTCTTTACTGTCTTTCTTTCTGTTTCTGGATGGGGCTGTAGTTGTTGGTTCTTAATTTTTTTTATATTTTTAAAAATTCTTAAACCTTTGACAATAGGTTTGACACAGGCTAAGCCAGACAACACCTTACATTAAATACTAGCGGCCCGCCCCGGCTTCGCACGGTTATGAAACATACAAACCTTCCTCTTCAATTACTTCATCTATTAAAAAAACCGCATCAAAATTCGTTGCTTGTTTTTAAATATTTAGGCATATAAAAGGACGTAAGGACAGAGGAAGCAACCATGTTTCATACTATGTAGTGAATCACAAAATTAAAAATGTTTTAATTGTTGTATCTTCGCGCTTTTCGGGGATGTGCCCCGAAGAGGCAGGCAGGGGCACAACCAAAGCACCTACGACTAACCGAAGACACTAAGTCCCACAATGTGATAGGTGGCAAACCTTTCGCCAACCGGGCACATATCCAATCCCGGACAACGTGATTATTTAATACTGAAAATATACATTTTCTTTTTGTTTTTTTTATGCTCGGCCCTGGAATCAAATCCGGGACGTCAAGAAGTCAAGTCCGACACCTGACTGCTAGACCACAGAGGCGAAAAATGATTCAATCACTCCCGATAAAATCTTCTAGTAACGGAGCTGATGTAAATACCAAAAATTTGTTCCATTTACCGGGTTAGCTAGTATCTCACTTTTTTTTTCATAATAGACTAGTTTATTGTACTAGTTTAACATATACTACCTATCTACACAAAAAAAGAAAACTGCTAGTGTAACATATACCGCCCTATCCCTTTCTTGCACCGGGTATAGCCGTCACAGTATGTAAACACTGATGAGCTTGCAGCTTCCTGGAACCGAGGTCGGGACGTGAACTGGTCATTTGATCCTGCTTCCTGATCTGTGATTTGTTAGGGTTAACTTGAAAGCTTTATTCTCACTGTTTGCAGATGTATGACACTTGTTTCCTATTAAATCTTTTTTATGTTAAAATACCTGAGGTGACAAAGGTTAGTCTGTCCTCTTGAAAATAACTAACACAACAAAACAGGATTAAGAAAATTTATGGAACGGTTGACCAAGGAAAATATGAATTCATTATTCACTAGCCGATCTAGCAAACTTCGTATCACTTGACATTTATAGCTACATAACAGCTAGTATGGAAAAAAAAGCATAAATTGGTAAAGTTCACGCGTAAGCGTGATACCGTGGCCAAGGGATATAGCAATTCATTTTGAAAATTTGTGCAATTAGAAGCAAAAAATTTTTTGATCTTACACTTTAAATTAAAAAAAAATTATCTTCACGCCCATATCCCCGTAGAGGTAAGCAGAGGTACAACCAGGGCACCCACGACTAGCCGAAGATACTAAGTCCCACAATGTGATAGGTGACAAGCCTATCGCCAACCGGGCACATATCCCATCCCGAGCAACATTTTTTTTTATTAGAAAATTGGAAAAAATACAAATTTTCTTTGTGTTGCCCGACCCGGGATTCGAACCCGAGACCTCATGCAGACAAGTCCAACACCTGAACCGCTATACCACACAGGCGACACACTTTAAATTATGTAGTAATTATTTTTAATCGAAGAATTATGTAGGTACTTGTTTGAAGTTTTACATGAATCTCAACAGGCCTACTTAAATAATATTTAAATGTTATGTCTTTGAGTAGGTAACAAACCATAACTCAAAAAAATGGCTGTTTTGACATATTGATTAATAGTTTTTTTGTAAAAAATTTAAGACGCAGAAAATTATATTTATGCCTTAGGTAGGTATGCGGACGGCAATTGTTTACGACGATTGTGTTTTTTTTTTGTCAACTTCATGTTAAAAAAGTTTGTATCCTAACAGCTTTAGGTGGCATATTTTTTTTACCATTACCATCCAACTATTTATCATATTATAATTTCTTATACTGAAATAGCTTATTATGGTTAATTTTATACTTTTGTTTTTGGATGGAGTTGATATGAGTAGGAAGGTATGTCAATGACTATTTTTTTGTAAGTTTCTATCAGAGGTGAACCCAGATAAAATACCTAAACTAAGACATGGCAATAGGTTTTTGAATCATACTTATCTAATATTATATATTTTTAATTACAGAAGGCAAAGCATTCGTTTCGAAAAATTGTTTGACATTTTACTTCGCATAAATTAATATTAAAATTCAATTAGAATAAAATGATTTGTAAAATTTTCAAAAACCTAAAAAGAGTTTGAAAGCTCTTTGTCGAATATCAAACTTACCCTAAGTACCCTAACTCAAGTCCCAGGGCCTTAGTTTCATTGTGACTCCAATAAACAATGAATTTTAAAACCAAAGATTTAATTTCCATCAGAAGGATATTTCAAACTCATTTTTATTAATAACATTTTCGTGATGAACACAAATAAGTTTGAAATTAGTTTTTTATGACATTTGAAGGCAAACAAGCCGGATTTCCAGATGGTAAGAAATGCACGCCGCCTAGAGACGTCAAAGTTGCTAATGGTGGGTTGCC
The DNA here is from genome assembly GCA_002245505.1 of Calephelis nemesis. Taxonomy (NCBI): domain Eukaryota; kingdom Metazoa; phylum Arthropoda; class Insecta; order Lepidoptera; family Riodinidae; genus Calephelis; species Calephelis nemesis. Next base: position 19,827 of record NJDD01006461.1, on the reverse strand, counting down.
AACCTAAAACTGGGGCTTTAGGCCTCGAACAAAAGTAAGTTTACCGGCTACCTTATCCTCCAAACTGGAACAAGTCATCAGCAAGTACTGACGTTACGTCGACAAGAATAGGTAAGGTGGTAGTACCAATCCGGGCGAGTTGCAGCGAAACTCTACCACCTAGTCAGATATCACAGTGTTAGTGACGGTGAGCCTTTGCTCACCTTTACGAGCTGCTTGGCAGGAAGGCAGATAGTCCATTCTGTAAAAAGGCCCGGAACAACACGAGGAAGATAGTTGATCTTTTTTTATAGAATAGGAAGCAAGTCGTTTCCATTAAAAATGATTTCCATTGAATTAAAATGTTAATGAAGCATTGCAAGTGTTTTCTTCAATTAATTACAATTTAAAAAAACCATGACTGAAAACTAAAAAAATTACCAGGTTTTTGTTTCCGATGGTGCTTCCCCTTGCCAGCCACTGCAGTCACTATCACCGCTACCATTAACCACCGAACCCACATTTTACACCATTTCACTTACACTTTAAACGAAAAAAATATTTTCCCGCGCAAACTGTTAAGCACTAAATTTACTATTAAGGCTTTACCGTCATTAAATAAATCGCATTTAAGTTAATAAACATCCTAAAAATATAAAAAAATAATTAATTTAAACACTAATCTGTTTCAAAACACGTGGTTTTAAAAAGTTTTATCAATATTTCACAGACGAAAAGATCGCTAATAAAACGTTAAAAAGAATAACACACCCGTCCACGCACACGATCTACACGACACTGAAATTGAAAACTTGATTTTAAATAAAAGCTTCGAGCTAAACAAAAGCTCACTCAATGTCTGCATTTGTAAGTTCTTTCAGAAACATTGTTAAACCTACTTACTTTGAAAGAGACCAATAAGAAAGTTAAAGTTTTAATAAAATAATATTACTTTCTATCTATCTTCTCTATTTCTTATCTCTATTTAGTAAATAAAAAATATCTTTTTCCTTCAAAGCTTTCAAAGCTCGCACCTAGACAAAAGTTCATGACGACGATTTTGTGAACTTTGTGGTCTGATAGCTGTTGATGCGCTTTTCAAGATTTTCGGTAGATGGAGCTATAACAAAATTACTTATGTTCTAAATTTAAAAAAATGATTTTATAACCAAATTGAAACAAGAAAGTTTGCATTTGACCCGTATGTATGTTTGCATGATTTTTAAGTACTAACAAATCTGTTAAATTATTATTTGTTTACAGTATTGGAAAGTAATCAAGCAGACAGATATTCGGATAGATTTCTAACGTCGCCTTTAGACACCAAAGGTAGTAAGGGTGCGTTGCTAACATTAGACTGGGGAGGTAAGTTTCTTGGGTAAGTTTACCAGTAACCTTAACCAGAACGCGGAGGAATTTCACAGTAACTCTTTTAATGAAATTCTTTTACGTTGCCGATGTTGCAGGGGTAGGTACCACCACCTATTTCTTTCAACAAAATCCTACAGTATTTGAAAAGAAGAATATCCGGTAAACCTAATTTCATATGTTGCCCATTTTGAGGTCAAAATCTTTAACTAGCCGAGCCTACCTATCAACATGGAACACAACAATGACCAACACTATCGTTTTGGCGCCAGAAAAAGGTTACCAACCAGGGCGACACGCTGAGATTATCACCACGTACTAGAATAACAATGAGAGCAGGGAAGGCGTTAAGGAATGTTTTTGTGACATATAGAATAATTTTATTTATATTAGTCAATAGGCGTGGTATTAGTACCTAACTCTATGGTACCTTTTGAGAATGAGAACTGAGATAACGCTGTTCAGAGATTAGATAATACTTTGCTGTGTCCATAAACTCGTCAGATCGTAAACTTTGGTCCCAGTCTCCTGTATAGATTATACCACCTGCTTTCCTACCAGGCAGGTCGGTGAACTAAGTTTAAATAGAACATTAGAATTACCAACTAGAGCATATGTCGCAAATAGGTAGTTTAGCCAGTAGACTTGCACAACTGGCCAAACACTTCAGCTCTTGAAATATTTATGGCGTCTTTTACAAGCAGGAGAGCCGTGAGCTTGTTCTCTATCTTATCACATAAAAAATGCAGTTTAGTAAGTGTTTAAAACCTGTTTTTTTTTAAAGATCGAGAGCAAGCAGGCGGTTCTCTTAAAGGTAAATAACTATCCCTTTAGACACCACAGATGCTGCTAGCACATATCTTTTATGTAGCAGGAATCTTAATCACAAAAGGCCTAAGACCCAGTCTCGTCGACATGTTTACCGTCTACTCTACCTTGTAGTACGTATCACGAAAACAGCGAGCACTGGCACTATGGCAGCAGTGATTTTAGCGGTCATACCAATTCACGCGAGCTGCTGCAAGTCATCTAATTTTTTTATGTTTCGTACTGCTACTGAATGTTTTTGTCGATCTATTCCAACAAAAAGATATCTTATTCTGTGTACTTATTCCTGGCCATACTATACCATAACCCTCATAACTTTTTAAGAATATTCTATTTGTTAAAGTTAAAAAAAATCGAAAGTAACAAAGATCTGCAAGAATTCGGCAAGAATTGTGATTCTGGCACTCGATACTCTCTGCTTACTCTATTTGGGACTTATATTGGGGATGTATGTATGTTTTGTAAAATATCTACTTTATATCATCAACTATTTGCTGTTAAAAATCCCACCAAAGTGGATTAGAAGACCAGCCAGACCAAACTTATATTCAAATAAAAATATAGCAATTGTTTCTTTTTACCTTAAATATCGTATGAACTTTAAATACACTTCTAAGTAATTTTATCACATTAGGTAGATTTAAAAAAAAAAGTGAACTATGGAAAGCAACAACCGTGGCCTATAGATACCATAGATATTATAGGTGCATCGTTGTCTTGTCACCAGGGTGTTACCCCTATTATACAAATCCACCAGACCGGCTACGCTACCCTCCAAACCTTGACACTATTTTCTGTTGGCAGTGTGCAGTACAGTAAATTATTCATGTAGGGATCCTTTATTTCAGCGTCAAGTCGGTAGATATGCACAATAGGCCTTACATCCATCCTGATCCATCTACCTAGTTGAAAATATAAAAAAACACAAGAAAATATGGCAAACGCTTCCGGGGCATTGGTCGAAAGTCGAAAGAAAGTTTACCCAAAATGGATTTAAAGTCAGAAAAAACTTTTAAAACTCAACAGGCATGACCTAAGGAAAGTAGTTGGTATTTTAACATGTGTAAACTAAATTAACTAAGAATATATTTAAATATGGTTTATAACGCAAATTAATATTATAATCAATAGTTAATTTTTAACCATTAAATAATATATTAATATTCAAATTATTTGTATATATTCTAAACGCCATTATTCTGTCAGCCCTTTTAATCGTCCTCGTAGTCGATCGTTCGAGCAAAAGTGGCCAGTTGATTTTTAATTTGGCTGTGCTGCCAGTAAAAGGTACTTCACACAGGGTTGCCAACACATGTCACTGTTCTTTGAACAGGCATATTCATAAAATAGGTGTTACCGATAGTCCTCTATACTGAACATGGAGGAAGAAAAAACGCCACACCACGTAGGACGTTGGAAGGCTGGGGCTATTGGCTTACTGAAAAGAGTTGCCTGGAAGAGCCACATTTATCAATGTCCTGGCTCTAAATTAAAGCTAAGTGCGATAGACTGCCCGCGAACAAGTACAATGCCTAACATCGAGGCTACAGGATGCATAGAACATCTATGGTGTCTATAAGCCATTGTTTTATAATCAGGAGAGTCGTGTGCTTATTCGCTGTTTTATCCATAGATTTAGAATGTTGATCATATCACATAAAAAACGATTAAAGAAATGGGGAAACTATGTGAAAGTAGAATAAGAGAATAACATACGAACAATAAGCCAAAAATGTTTAATGTATTGTTAAATTTCCACTGCGTTTATCGTAACACCAAAAACTGGACACCCACGAAACGCGTGAAGCGCAGCGCGCCATTACTAAACGAGTAAAAATTCACCTAAAAAATGTTCGCTAAAATTATCATTACATACATTCGGATAGACTGTCTGTCGGTCCGCGACACGGTACCACACCGCCTACCCCGCTCACACAAACTTACTTAACACGCAAATAAATTTCACCTTAATGCCTAAATTAGGATTATTTAATAAACATATTGCTTAAATAAATAGGACTTCACAAGAACCTTAACTAAAACGGGTTAGGCTTTGGTCGTACCGCGTTGCGAAGCGCTCGGCTAGCGAGAAACGTATCGCAACGATACATTTGATATGTACGCACTCGCTGTCAATCGAAGTCGACTTGCGACCTCCCACTGCTATACATTCTCGATCGCGTCACGATATCGCAGATAAATCTACACATTGATACATTACACAGGAATGGGTGACAACTTTACATTTGATAGGGAAGATCACATACCATATGCACAGACAAAAATATGCGTAACTATAGTTAAATTTTATTAACTATTTTCCCCGACCTGCGCCTATTTATAAAGTTAGCACTTATATTATTAGTGTTTCATACATTCAATATTGAGTCTCAATAAAAAATTATCACTAGAGTACAAAAGTAATATTAAGAGATTTAAAGATATTGTCGTGTTCATGTTCTAAACATCAGGCCGAGGAAGTAAATAACACTCTTGTTATTGTATAATTTTCTACACACGCTACGTGCTATCCAATGAACGTATACAAACAGCTTTACAAGAGTACACTATTTACCAATGACAATACAATTTCACTGGATAGAATTCATGATATCTATCACTCAATATATACCTTAAATCTACTAAATCTTTTTCGGAACTTAACATAGTTTATTCCACAATCAATTCTGTAAGCGACACCCAATCAAACGCGACACAATCGAGAAAATGATTGACAAATATGTCCGCCAAATTTGATTTTAGCTTTTACGGTTCTACCACAATTTTAAATGGCTTACAACTGATTGAAATAATGTTATACAATAGTCTATAAATTATTTTTTGTGAATAAACATTGACAAACAATTAACTGAACTAGAGCTATAAAACATTCTAAATTCAAAAATTTACACGAAAAATTAATTATTTCATAATGTAATATTCTGGGAGGTTAAGGACTCACACATAATATATTAAACACGACATCTATACTGGCTATATACTTATTGATTTTACGTTTACTTTAACTACCCAGTTTGACGTATGTGATACAAATGTATTATTAATATCATACCTTTTTTCAGGTGCTAAGAAAAATGGCATATTTACAAGTCTTTTCATAGTACAAATAAATTATATAGAGATATTTAAATTCATATGAATTGAAATTTTAGAACAGTTTTGTGCGTAATAATTGAAACGCCAACAATATATTGACCTATCGAAAAGTTCCGTCATAAACTAGTTCAATCTTTTCGGGCCTTTTATCACAAGAAAGCAAGTTGATCATGGCAGAACCGCATAATACGAAATATATTGTATTTTAATAAATATTTTAACAGATATGTAAGGATTTCAATTTGTTTAAAAGTTTCTCCTATAGGTACATATAGGTCTTAATATGTTGATTATATGATTTTTGATAGTTAGATGATCCCAAAGACCGAGATATGTGACAAAATAGCAGATAACACTCTGCCACTGACGGCAGTAAAGCGACTGTTTCCATTATTCGTTGTGAGGAAAAATTCATTGTGCATAACTGAATATTATGTTTAATAGATATTGCTATATATATATATTGTGCTACTATTCATTTGTAAATGCTCGTTAATTTTATTTCAAATAACGCTAATAAAGAATATAATTTCATATTTAGAACATTCTGTTTCTGATTGTTAAACATAGATCCCTTGTAAATGATGTGTTATTTCTCCATATAAACTTTAGTTTAGTGTTAAACCTATTCTTTAGTTATTACAACTACCTGTTGTAATAACTAAAGAATACTCTCTGCCTACCCCATAAGGGACTTGGCATGAAGATATGTATTTCGTAAACATTATTTTTAAACTGCATTTTTCAAATGATTTTTAATACTGCACGAAAGCAGTACAATGTACAGAATAATGTCGTCAAAATGTGACAGTTTTGTCAATGTAAATTTCTAATCAAACAACATCTTAATTTCAGCTCTCAGAATTTATAACTGATTGCTAATCACGAATAATTCATCGAAGCGACAGAAACAATTTTATTGTAATTTACGGACCCTAAGAAAATGTGATAGTTTAATCCAATTGTTATTTATATATCCAAACCTCAGTTACGCACCAAGAATTTTCACTATAAAATATGAATCACAGATGTGGTCATTAGATAAAATTTTAAGGTCAAACCGGCAGTAATTACCTTTAAACTATCTAAAAATATGCAACTTTATTTTGATATTTAACTGGCTTTTTGGGAAGCTATCGGTATGCTTGTGTACTACTTAGGTAATTATATTTCATATTATAATTTATCTATCGTACGTAATTATACAATAGTTTAGCACGGATAAAACAAGCGGATGCCTAATATGAAGTTATAAAATATATCTGTGTGTGAAGAGTGACACACACAAGCACACTTACATTTACTATAAAGAACACAGTTGAAATGTTCACAATTTCTCTATTATAGTGATGCCAGTTAGACCTTAATATGCCATAGTAAACAACCATTATAAATAAATATAGAATTACAACATATAAAGTGCGATCTTTTTTTACTATTTTTGAATGGCATTAAATCCAATAATTTTTATGTCAGATCATTAGGTGAATATTATTTCACTTTCACCTACATCAACGGTTTGACAAAGAATATAAAATCATACCCTAACACAAATCGTGTAAGATTGGTCAGGTTTCATTTCCACAAATGCCACACGATACAATACGAATACACTTTTCAATATTCAAATGACATACTTATTTAAAATAGTTATTATATGTAATTTTTCGTAACTACAAAAACCGATGAAAGGTCCAAGTTCCAAGTCTCTTTTTAAATAATTTCATGTTAAGTAAAACATTTTTTTTATTTTGATTTAGTTTTTAAATATTCCAATATTAAAATTTTGTACATACAGTATAATTAGGTTTATAATTTAAAATATATTATAAATAATGTAATATAAATTTAATAAGAGTAAATGGTTGGCAGAACTGATTGTTAAATTTAAATATATTTTGAAGAAAAACGATAAAGATTTTAAGCTACATTACTACATTTTTTAGTATATGATCTTACAAACGATACTAGATCATATTGAAATTCGTTACGGTAAGTTTTTACAAATATTAATACAATGCTATTAAAAATATATATTAATAGCATCAAGCTATGACCACAATTTTAAGATATCGGATGAATTACAGTTTGTGATTTTGATTTTCATTGTAATGCCTATGTATCAATATTACAATGATAATTATTTACAAATTTTCTTTAGCATTATTTTTATGCATGTTAATGAGTTAATATTTTCTATATGATTATGACGTTATTTTATATGTTTAAATATATATCGCAGCAAAGTAGATTGTTTGCCAAATACAAATACTAATATTTAGTTGTGGATTTTTATTTAGTTCATCAATATTTATATCTATATTAATTTATGAGTTTATAGTTTTCTAAAGTGCCAATTATTCGATCCTAATTAACATAACAAAAACGGGCATAGCAAATCGCTACGATATTAATTCCGATTCAGATAATCCGATACTTGTATTACTCATTGTGCTACGAAATTTTCCCGTATTTCTTGTTTCGAGATACGATACATATTTCAACATATAGCTACAGCATCATGTTACGACAGCAGTACACAGCATACGAGCAATTTAAGTTTGCATAATATGTAGCATCAAGCTACGATGCATGTGGCGGCATCATACTACGATACCATGGTATATATTTCCAACATGACGTCAGTAAAGATGTAGTAGTGTATCGGTGTATCGTGTGTGCGTATGTGAGTGTGTTGGGAGCGATAGGGGGCCGGTACGGCGCCCCCGCCCTGCGGGCCCGACCGGGCCGCCTCAGACGAACCACTCGTCTTTGTGCGGGGCGCCGCTCAGCGCTGCGCCCGCGCCCGCAGGCGGCCCGGGCGCGCCTCCCTGTACCTGTAAAAAATCCACCAATATATCAATATTGTGATACAACATTGATCCCAACACATACCCAACTTCTTTACCTTTAAAACCCGAGCTACATCAAAAAACTTATGGTTAAAAACTAGTGTTTTAGCTTTAGCTTATGTCACAGGCTCGTAGGCCTATTTCATTCAAGTCAGTAAGAAAATAATGACATTTTTAAAATGAGAAATGATTAAAAAAATAATTATTGTGGACATTACTATTGACAATGTCTTTTATGAGGCAAAGTAGCAAGCAGTTATTTCCTTAAGAACAGGCGCAATACCAAGTATAGAGATTCTGGCAACGTTTTTAAAATAATTAATCATCTTTCTAAGTTACGACGTTCTGGAAATACTGCGGCCCACAGTTGGTACGTAGTAGGTACGTACGTCGCAGCTACGTACATATAATCAGTGTAAAATGTGGCGGTAAAGATCATAGTAAAAAGATAAATAACAACAAAAAATAATAAAAAAAATAAATTAAAGAAATAGAAACCTATGAACTTACAAAAAGGTGCATAACAAAATGTGCAATGATCAAGCAAGGTAGACGTTAGCTTTATTACGTAGACGTAGCTATATTAATCGAACTGAAAAATAAAATAAAAATTAGAAAAACAAAAAACACAAAAGGGTGCAAAATAGAATAATATATAGAACTGAAAAATAAAATACGACAACCATTTCGAAACAGTGAAATCAGTGAGAGCGGAATTGTAAAAAAGTGTTGGTAATGAGTAAGAGCGTGCTTCTTTGTCCAAAATGAAAGAGAGGCCAGTAAATGAGAGAGAGTCGGCAATATTTGGAAATGACATCTGTCCTTGTTAAGTGGGTAAAGCTGGAAACATATCAGCCGCGGCTTACGGACGCGGCTTACAGCCGGGACTGATAAGTGTGCATATCCCATCCGCGGACGCTTACAGCTGACATACTCGTAAACATGCATCGCGCCAGATAACTTTCGGACGTCCGAACGCTCAAGGTCACGTCCGTGACTTACGTCCAATAGTTTGCACGGCTCAGTGTACTTTCATTATGTAGATACCCTGTAAATCGCAACTGTCAGTCGCGTCCGTCAGCCGCGTCCGATAATATGTTTCCAGGTTAATTATACAATAACAAATTTTCATGGTTGCTAGGTTGATGATGACACTACTTGGTATTTGGTAAAAACTTTCTACTTTATTCTATGTGGCTGTGAGGGTGTGTGCATGAGCATGTGTAAGTGAGCGTTACCCGCGCGGGCCCGCAGGGTGCGCCCAGTTTCCCGGCAGCCGCGTGCAGCCGCCCGGCGAGCCGCCCGCCCCGGCCGCGCCTTTGCTGCCGGCGCCATTGCTGCTCGCCATTTGTTGCACTGCAACACAATTACCCACATACAATAATTAACCAATAACCGACTCCAAAAAGGCAGTGGTTATCAATTTGGCTCATTATTTTGCGTGTTATTGGTAGTCGTTATACTATCATTTAACCAATAACTAACTACGAAAAGGTGGCCATCAATTTGACTATTTTTTTTATGTTTGTTACAATTACTTGGCTAGCAGAAACCGATTTTGATGATTCCTTTTTCGAAACGTAGGTTAGTATAGTAGTTAGTAGTGGTCCCGAATAATCGTCATCAAGATCTGACGAGTGGTTTTTGAGTTAAACATAACTACTCTTCCGTTCGATCCGTTCAGTTTTTATTAGAAAAATTAAAATGTGTTTGCTAATCGTCGGTCGAACAGGACTAAATTATCTTATGTCCTTCTCGTGGTCCTATGTTACTTCCCTGTTCTTAAATTTTAATATAACATTTCGTCTTCATGGTGTGCGAGTGCGGTAGTAGCAGCAGGCTGAAGCCAACATCATAATCAGCATTAACGTATCTCCGCCGTCCCTCACATTCTATTTTATTTTAGCAATATTGGAAGGCAAACAAGCAGACTGATTTCCTGATGGTAAGAAATTCACGATACCTAAAGGTACTAATAGACTTGAGTATTCACTTGTAATGAGCATTTCTGCTACTGATACACCACAGAAAAATAACGAGAACATTTTAGCGAGCATTCTATCGAGCGTTCTGGCGAGCATTCTAGCGAGGGTTGTTCAAGATTTTTGCTGAGCCAAGTTTCGGTCGTCCGCTCTGAGACGTCCCTCCTTGCACCCCTGTTACTCTGTTTCTTTTTTTCACGTAATGAGAATTACCACTGAACATAAATACAGCACACGCGACTGTCAATTCTGACATTATCGTGTAGAATATTTTTTAACGAGCATCGACTAGAGCATTCAGAAGCAAAAAATGTTTATGGCAATGTTTGGTTCTATGCTTGGCTTGGCTCGTTGTTCAGTTCAACAAATATAAAAACGGCGAATGCTCCACATTCTATTACAAGTGAATTGTTAAAGATAGAAATAATGGTAATGATGCGTTGTTAACCTGAGACCGATATTTTGGGGCTCGAGTAAAATTAAGTTTATCCTCCGAACCGGAATACGTCAACGGCAAAAGCTGACGTGCAACGGCAAACAGGTAAGGTGGTGGTACAAATTCGCCGTCACTGTAACCATTGCCACTCTATATACTCACAATGTAAATGTGTGCGTCTTGATGGTGTGCGAGTGCGGCAGTAGCAGCAGATTAAGGTGACCACGATGATCAGCAACACCGCCACCCCGCCCGTCGCCGCCACCACCCACGCGCCGTTACCATTACCACTACCGCTCTCTGTAATACGGATACACCTAACTGTAAAACTAGGACAAATATGAAGAACCTTGATGGAGTTGATAGAAAGGACACAATTTATAAATAATGCTTGTTCTTATAAACATAATTTATTTCTACAAGTATAATTTACTGGTCGAACGATTTCGTCACATTTTTTTTAGTTTTCGTAAGAGATAATGGTCTATAGACACTATGGATATTATAGCTACGTTGTTATCCTATTGCCAGAGTGTAAGGCCTAATACAAAAGTCTACCGGCCTCACTAAGTACTCTTTAGGTTGGAACATGACACTCTTATTATGGCGGCAGAAATAGCTAAGTCGTTGGATCCTTATTCACGCAAGTTGCTGCAAAGCAGTCGACACCAGTGGTCTTATTAGTAATAACATTTAGTCTTTGCCTAGCCTTTTAAGAATTGCCGATCAGGCTAGGCTAGTATTCTACACGCTAGATAGTCTTTTCTACACAAAAGACACGACCCAACACGGGGTAAAACCGGCATAATTAAAATAATTAATTAGCCTCCTAATTAATTATTTTAATTATGCGGTATTTAAGCACCATTAGGCCCTTTACGACTTAGTAATTGGTAATTGTGATTGGCCATAAGAAGCTTAATTAGCGAACCCGGTTGGTTATTAAATAATAAAATAAATTACGGAAACTTTATATTTCACTAGCTGTTCCCGCGAACTTCGTTTCACCCGTTCAGTTCAACTGGGAAAAACAACATTTTGAAAATTAAAATGTTGTTTTTCCCAGTTTCCTCGCAATCGAACAGGATAAAATGTATCCTATGTCCTTCTCTTGGTACCTCCCAATCAATTTTTAGCCAAATCAATTCAGCCTTTCCAGAGTTATAAATAGAGCAACAAAAGAAAGTCTTGTACTATTTTATGTATCACTTATTATTATGAAGGTAGTAAGTTAGTTCTTTGACTTACAAAATGCAAAAATTAATCAAATGTGCAGTACCAACTTTGAACAAAGAAAAAATACAAAATTTATTTTACAAATATTACTAAAATGTTAAATGTGATCTATTAAATCCAATTTTAGCTGATATAAAAGCTAAACACTTAGCTTAATAGAATGTTCTCTTAAGCCATGTATTCTTCCTTATATTATTCTAACACACTCGAGTAAATTTTATATTTTCGGCGCTTAGAAAAACTAAAGTAAAATAAAAATAGTAAAACTTCCAAATATTTATATTTTTAAATGAAGAAACACAAAAATATGAACGCTCGAGTAAATACAAAAATGTCTTCTTATGCTGCTATTAGTAATTATTAACTGTTACATTTAACATATATTACTCACCGGGACAAAGAACGGCAGTGTCCTCGTCTGATCCGTCTGCGCAATGGTCAACGCCATCGCAAGTCAAGTCTGCACTCACGCAGAACTCCCGCTGCTTACATCTGAACTCCTTACACCCATGCTCTGGAAATACACAAGTTGGAACATTAAAAATAAAATAAAAAAAGATTTTTCAAGTTTATTTCCAAAAAATCGAAAAATCTTTCTGAATTCCCTTTCCTACGCTTTAATAGTTATTTTTAATGCAGTTAATTTGCAGAAAAAAACTACAAATTTTATTGTCTTCTAATTTTAAGATTGGCTGATATTCGTCAGCGTAGATTAGATTTTCATACAAACTTACGTCCCCTATTATAGTCCTACAAGGGGTTTAATTTAAAAAAAAAGTAGACTTAGGTTGTTGATTAAATGCGTATCGTCAAAAACGGTTTCCGTTTAATCGTGAAAATGTAAAAGATAGACTTTCGCAATAATAAGACTTATATGGGTAACAAAAAAAAAATATTTGCGCGGATATTCATATAATTTAAGTAAAAGTAACTGAAATGAACTAAGTCTTGAATAAAAATTGCCCATTGATGGAAATTCGCCTAAAATAAGTTTTAATATGTTTTTGAGTTGACTATAGTTTGTGCGCCATCTGTGATCTTTTATCGTTATCATCAACATATTTGTTTGTGTGTGTCAAATGCATGGCAGAATGTGTAATGTTTTATTTCTTATTTAATGAACCATAAACGTTATTTTAAAAAAAATATTAGCGTCCTGGGGCCCTACCATGAACGCTTATAGAAGTATTATTTCCATCTTGCTAAATGTCTGCCTTTATAAGCAACTTTATGGTATACGTTATAAGGTTGTCTTTATCGACTGACATTTAGTATTGTTAAAATAAGAGCTTATGGTAACCCCCCTGCACTTCTTCCACACATAAACTATAGTTGTGCCAAATTTTTTACTCCTCTGTCAGCGCAATTTTCTTAAAAAGAAGTCCAAAGTTTTTGCTTCACGTATTATTATTATGATGATGTTAATATTTAACATTCAACGTTAGTATTTATAATATAATCTCAGTTTATAAATTAAGTGATTAAGAAGATTATTTGCAGCTAGAAATGGAAATTTTTGGATCAAACCTGATAACTGTCTGACCCTGTTATCAAAAAGATAACAGTCTACCTCACGCGGGCATCTATAAAGTTGTTATTACACTTGGAAATTGCAACAAAAGTGTCTGACATTCATGTCTTTACTATTCTTAGCTTGGCATTAGTCAAGGTGGTCTTGTTGGTACTAGCCGATTTAACCTTTTGCTCGCCTTTTACGAGCTGCCTGGTAGGGAGGCAGATAGTATATCGCCGGGAAAGTTGCGTTATTTATTGATAAAACAAACTACTAGCTACCGATGGCAGCACTATGTCAAAAACATCTTCCTGGCTATAATCATAATATTAATACGTGAAGCAAAAATTTTGGACCCCATTTTTACTAAAATTGCACGCACAGAGGAGTACGAATTTTGGCACACTTATAGTTTATGTGTAGAAGTGCAGAACGCTAACATTTTTCAAAAAAGTAAATAAATCAAAAAAATTAACACTAAACACACACCCACAAACAAAAATATTGATAAGGATAAAAGATCACAGATGGGACGCAAACTATATTCATAATGTCTGAAAACAAAGTAGTTGGTCTTGATAAATGAAGATGGCGTTCTCATCAAAAAAATAACAATATAACCTTAACAATGTTTGAGCATTATATTTTAATAATTTAAATTCAATAACTTATAAATAATATGCGTTATGGTCAAATTTCGACCAGTGGTCGACCACTTTTTGGTGGTTTCGGAGACTCTTGACACCACCCTCGGATAATATCCGATTGATCTGATCGTGAAATGTCAGCCTTGGTCTCACCGGATACCTACATCCATCCACATTCGCATTGTATATCTGCTTTGTCAATCTTTCATCTGTCATTCTTTCCACATGACCGAACCAGCGGAGCATGCCCTTTCGCATTTTAACACCAACACTTTCTTTAAATCTCACTCTTTCTCGGATCTCACTGTTACGAATGCGGTCAGCGAGCATTACACCACAGATTTTCCAAAGTGCTCTCATTTCGACCGCATTTATCCTACTTTCATCATCTTTTTGACACACCCAACTCTCGCTTCCATACAATAACGTTGGGATGAGCATAGAATTATGCAAAGCGAGTCTAGCCTTTTGACTCAAAACCTCGCTTTGTAATAGCTTACCCAACGCTCCATTCACACTATTCCCTGCACTCACTCTCTTCTCTACATCCGCGGTGTACCTTCCATCCCTGCTAATAGCACAACCAAGATATACAATTTCATTCACTTGTTCCAGCACTACATCATCAACCAAAACTCTTACTTCCGTTCTGGCTATGTCTCTTTCAAACACTATTGTTTTGGTTTTCATCGCATTCAAATGTAAGCCCCTTTCTTTACAATCTTTTTCCATAACTGTGACCAGTGTTTGCAGCTCAGATGGTGTAGAGCCCAAAAGT
>NJDD01006459.1:6519-47405 GCA_002245505.1 Calephelis nemesis | reverse complement strand
TTGCCTATGGCAACATTGTAAGTTTAAGAATTAATAGAGTGGCAACCATGTAATAGCACCAAGAGAGCATATTATTGTTCCTTATACGCATCACGGCAGCTCACGTCAAAACCATATAAATACGGCGCGATCTGCCGCTAGCCGTCAGTGCAGTGCGAGCTTTTAACCGCGCAACAGCCTCAAAAGAAGAGAGGTGAAGTAGTCCTCAAGTAAGAAAAAATATCTCCTGGTGGTAGCCTGCCCAGTAAAAATAATATAGCGGTTTCCTCAATAAAAGAAGATTAGAAAAGCTACTTCAGTGGTTGTCCATTCGGGTGGCTGGTGTTCTTTTAAGAATATACAGTCCACTTGCTCCGACGAAGCTGACCTATCCCGTTTCGTTATACTGTTGTGCGCACAGTGCCATTTACTATCCTGTTTCGTGTAACGCAAACGCTGTCGCACACAACTATAGAAAAAGATACAGAGGTCGAAATTCGCCTAGACGCAAACTGTATGGATTGATTGATGGTCTATGAAACATTTTGTGTCAATTTTTTATTTGAATGCTGAATCTTAATTAACTCTTTGATAAAATTAAATCAGACAGTCATAGATAGGTGGTAGTCGGTAAAGTGAGTTGCATTATCTCTTCGGTACTAGCACAAAGGCACAAACGCATCGAAGTTTTTCTGACTTCTTCCACACATACACAAGCAGTTGTATTATAAATTTTAATTATATCGAGGCAAAATTAAGTAAGTATCTTCAGGTGCGTATTTTTAAAAGAAGTTGACAAAGGTACAACTAGATCACCCACAAATAGCCTAAGACTCTTAGTTCCACAATGTGATAGGTGGTAACTTACAGTAAAACAAGCAAATATCTCGGGTGACGATGTTTTTATTAGAAAATTTAAAAATGCATTAAATTCAACGCGGACATTGAAGTCAAGGCCTGATAGGTAAACTCTACACAAAGGTCTTTCAAATCATAACCAGGTCGATCAGTGGTTGGAGATTTGATATAAAAAAACCTCAAATCAATGCTGCTTGAAAATATTAACAACATAAGAATCACGACAGTCAAAGGACTTCAGTAGCAATTTATTCTGACCACAGAAAAGGTATTGCAACGTTAAAATACAGATCAAAAATGAAAGACAGAACACGATAGGTAAAATAATTACAAAAAAATAAATAAAGAAACTTAACATTATCGTGAAACGGCTTCGAAACGATGAAAGAATGTACCATGTTCAAGCCACCTAGAACGTGCTCGATGTAAAATCTCTTAAAGACAATTTTCAACCTGCAGATGTAATAAAATCTTTTCAAGATTTCAATATGTCTTTATTCTAAATTTTATTTATTATGAATGTGAAATAAACAAAAACTGTGTGACCTAGTGATGAGCTGCAAACATTGATCCTGGTGATGAATGACGATTGGAAAGAGAAATGCATACATTTGAATGAGTATAAAACCAAAATAACATAAGGAAGAGACGTAGCTAGAACAGATTCAAGAGGTTTGTAGACGTAGTGGTGCTGAAACAAATAAATGAGTTTGTTTAGGAATAGATAATTTAGTACAGTAAGATAAGTAAAAGTAGGCAGAAAGGAGTGAAAAGAAAACGGTGGTTTGTTTAGGGTACTATACTAATAGTGAGATCAGAATGAACAAAATTCAAAAAAAGTATTGTTACAAAAATGAGTAACGTTAATGTGCTGTTACTTCATTTATGTTGTAAGAATGTCAGATGAAAGATTGCCAGTACAGACATATGTTGCAAAAGTAGATGGATGTATGAAGTAGTAGTTAGTTACCAGGGGAGGCCTAAGTTGACGTTCCATGCCCAAGTTATCCCAGAGCCAACTTTTGTCACTAGAGTCTGCACAACCAGCTTCTTTGTATGAACAAAGTAATTAAAGTGAAGGAAGCTCGAGACACTTGGTAGTCGATATTCTCTGTTGTATAGTGGTTTTACTCAGCAACATTGTAGAAAAGCATCTGGCTGTGGGTCAGAATGTTTACTGCGGTTTTATGGATCTCGAAAAAGCGTTTGATAGGATTAAACGTAAGGAACTTTGGGACATTTTACCAGATTATGGCATAGTCGGGTCCATGCTGCGTGCGGTGCAGTCAATGTATTTAGACTGTAAAGCATATGTGACACTGACACTGAGACACTGTGACTGTGCTTTAGACTGTAAAGCATATGGCAACATATCGCTTTGGTTTGATGTTAAAATTGCCGTCAAGCAGGGTTGTGTGTTGTCGGCACGCTTGTTTATCTTATATTTAGACAAATGTCTTCAAAAGTTAAGATCATTAAATGTGGGAATGCGTATGGGCGACCAAGTGGTGAACTTTCTGTTTTATGCAGACGATGCTGTACTTTTGGGCTCTACACCATTTGAGCTGCAAACATTGGTCACATTTATGGAAAGAGATTATAAAGAAAGGTGAAAACCAAAATAATGGTGTTTTAAAGAGACGTAGCCAGAACACATGTAAGAGTTTAGATGATGATGTAATGTTGGTGCAAGTAAATGAAATTTCATAATATCTTGGTTGTACTGAGTGTTAGAGAGGAGAGTGTGTGCAGGGAATAGTGTGAATGAAGCTCTGCTGTGAGTGTGGTGGAGATTGAATGGGAAAGCTACTTTAAAGCGAGATTTTGAGTCAAAAATCTAAACTCGCTCTGCATAATTCTGTGCTTATCCCAGCGTTATTGTATGGAAGCGAGCATTGGTTATGTCAGAAAACGCATTAAAGTAGGATAAATGCGGTCGAAATGAGAGCGCAACGGAAAATCTGTGGTGTAACGCTCTGTTATACCCTAGTACTGTTCCCCTTATACCTTACCCAGCACCTACACATCAATCCTCCACTCAGACTCCCTTTTTCCATGCAGTCAGCATATCTCCTTTCAATATCTACCACTTCTCGTCAGTCTCAGGCAGTCTTCACTCAGTCCTCATCCAGAGCAGATCTTTCTATATCCGCCGGTTCCCATTCTGCTCCATTTCTTTATTTCTCATACAATTAAATTCAAGTGTAAATTAATATAAGTCTTTTGTCGATTAAATCTCTTCCAGTTCAAAATAAAATCTTTTTTTAAAAAGGCTCCCGTCGGAGCCCGTATAACAGCTCGATAAACGCATTCGTAACAGAGGTATCCGTGAAAGAGTGGGATTGAAAGGAAGTGTTGTTGTTACAATGCGAAAGGGCATGCTCCGCTGGTTCGATCATGTGAAAAGATTGACATAGCAGATATACAATGTGAATGTGGATGGATGTATGTAGGTACCCGGGATTTTCTTACACATAAACTCTGTATAACTTCGTTACAACCATAGATTTAATATCCTAAATGTATGGTTACAACTATATACAAAACAAATGGTATTCTAAGATAAACATAGAATTCAGTATTCAATTTAACAAAAACATTAAACTGTTTCTAAGAAATATATTGAATACAGTTCTGATACAAAATAGTGAAAAACAAACATTTAGGCCGCAACATATTTATGATCTAAAATAAATATTTAACTCACATTATCACAACTCAACATTTTAGGCTTACCTTAGCACAGTTAATTAGACACTGGCTTACACATTACACAAATGTTAGTTCCCTTAGTCCTATTTAGTATTTGATCTGTAAGACCCTTCCTGCTTCACGATCCGACACGTAATGGCCGCCTCCGATATGGATCACTTATATATTTTAATAGGTATCAACTCTTAGCTGGGGCGGTGTTGCCACGTTTAGGTGGCCACACACAATTAATGTTTTTAACACATGCAAATGCTTTATTCAAATGCATTAGAACCATAACTCACCGGGATGCGATTGCGACGTGGCCAGCGACGACGCCAAACAGTTCGTATAGTGATGTGTGACGGCTAACACACTTGGCAACCGAATGGCAACGCTTTGGCGAACGAACGAACGTAACGGTAACGGTAGCGAAGGAACGGTAGACCTAGCCATGGCAACGTCGGAGTCGATACGCGATAGACAGGGCTAAATTTGCACTTTAGTTAAAATATCATAGATAGGATACCTGATTTTTTTCTTAATACGAGTACTTAAATGTGTGTATATGTATATTTTGATTTAATTGTAAAGTATACCATTTACTACATTATGCGGCCTAAATGTTTGTTTTTCACTATTTTTTATCAGAATTGTATTCAAAATATTTCTTAGAAACAGTTTAATGTTTTTGTTAAATTGAATACTGAATTCTATGTTTATCTTAGAATACCATTTGTTTTGTAATCGCAAACAGGTATTAATCAAAACCTTAGAAATTTTATAAGCAATAATTTGGGCACTTGAGATAAGTACCATTTTTGTTCCAATTTTATTCAAAATATAACAAATATAGCACTGAAACTTCTACTCTATAGTAGAAATGATGAAATTCTTATATACAAGTAATCTTTGTACTCAACGCTATGAATCATTTTTGAAAAATTGAAATGTGAAACCCCACTTATGTTGACTTTGAGTAGGTCCATTTTATGCGACAATAATATAAACAAAAAAATTGAGAACATAATTTTGGTATTTGTTTTTTATTGAGTCACAACCGTACTTTAGCGTAAATAAACTCAAGATAAGCTTCACCAGTTGTTTTGTTTTTTATGCTAAGCCTGAAAAGTGGTGAAAATTTGTCTACCCACAGTGAATCTCGAAATGTAGCTTCAATTAATAATTATTACAGTAAAAACAATCAACTTAAATGTATAAAATGTTGTTATTAGATAAACATTTACATTGGAATCATTCATAATTCCAATAAGATTCAGAGAAATGCCCCATTTTTCAAATAATCGCCTTATCTAACCTGATCTAACCCCTGTCTGTCGATTACCGGCTGTACGATAAGTGGGGGTAGTTTCGATTTACGGCCAATGTTAATAATCAATCCTAATCCAAAACTTGCTTTCCAAGATTGATATTTTGATCTATTTTTATGTTATCCTTTGCCAATAACATATCTGTGGACAGAATATATATGGCAATTAGGTATAGGATAGGCCGGCGGATACGCAGCTATCTAGATTGCTTGTAATCCATCTTTAGAGAAATATTATTAACATTGGCCGTTAGAGAGTTACAAACGAGAGGGTAGTAGAATGTTTTTGTGTCAATTGGTGCGTTATCTAATTTGATTGACATTTTAGAACACAGCACACACGTAATTGAAAGTAGATCCGTGTGCTTTGCGCTTTAGACCAAAGCTCATGCTTTTTGTGACTTAATTGGTAAATATTACGAAGTCAAAGTGAAAATGGTTCAGGGAACGTTTTGTAAAAGAAACGAGTGTGTGAAATGCAAGAAAAAATCTTCATCTTACTCAAAGTAATATTTAATAGAAAGTAATGTTTAATTAATAATTAATAGAAAACAATAGAAAAAAGCACTTAATAGAAGAGCTAAACGAAGGTTTAAACCTTCGTTTCCATTAATGGAATCATCTAAATTTGCAGTCGTAAAAATGTATTAATGTAAGGGTAACATTTCCAATGAAACTATTTAAATAAATTATAGACAACAGTAAACAAGATACATATAGGGTCCTTCCTAAAATACTTGTTCAAATTTTTAGACAGTGTTCAATAAAATATATCAACATGAAAACTAAAGTGCTTAAAATTACTTTTTTTCTGATAGGACTTACTGCGTGCAAACTAAACTCATATATTTTACTTAAAATGAAAAAAAAAAACATTTCGTAGAAAACAAACTCATTCCTTTCTTCAATGCTATTTTTAGAAGTGAAAACTTCTTTAGGCGCGTTGATTGTTTTGGGAGAGGGTAAAATCCTCGGTTCGCGTCACCGACATGCTAATGATGATAGTATATCTATAGCTATGGAGAGCCAGACTAGCGCACGCGCAGTAGCCTGTGTACATGTATACACTAATACATCGACTTTGTATAATAATTATTTTTTTAACCACTTTGTATTTATATTTTGTTCATGATTTGTTTAACCCATCATATGTAACTAATAAATAAAATATAAAAAAAATCATATAATTTTTGCATATAGTTTTAATTACTCTCAACTTAATAGTTCCGTTTTCACTTCTATCGGCAGTCCCACGACTGCTACTGTTTTTTTTTGATACTGGAAGGCAAATAAGCAGACTGATTTCCAGATAGTAAGAAATTCACCAAAGGTGGTAATGGTGCGTTGCCAATCTGAGGCTGGGATGTTAGGTCTCGAGCAAAAGTGACAACTATCTTATCCTCCAAACCGAAACACGTCAACAGGCAAGCACTGACGATGACGTCAGTGCTTGCCTGTTGACGTGTTTCGGAATGTCAGGAATAGATAAGACGGTGGTACCACTCCGGGCGAATCGCTGCAAAACTCTGCCACCTAATAAGATATCACGGTATTAGTGACAGTACACCTTTTACGAGCTGCGTGGCAGGAAGGTGGGTGCTCTACTCTGCAACACCAACACGGCATAGCGGTCAATAAGTGGTCATTCAAATTGAATGGATTGTGGATATTTTTTATTACATAGAAATAGAAATATTTTTATTTATAACAAGTTACATTTTCAGTTAAAAATAGGCATTATCCATTTAAGTTAGTAAAACTTGTGCTAGGATAATGCTGCTCTTCAAAAAAAATTCTTATCTAACGTGTTAGGTACTTACGTTTAACAATTCCGCGAAACTCAGTAATAAAAATGTCTAAACTCTAGTATATACATTTTTTTTTATCTTTAGTAGCACAGCTATAAAAGATAACAAAATACATTATTTTGAGTGATAAATAAATCAGAAATCTCTTAAAATCTAAAAGAAGTTAACGCACAGCTTTTATTTAGGATTAACATTCAAAATTTAGTACTTTTTCAGTTTCATTATAGTCCATCTGTCGCAACCAGTCGAATATTTTTTTCTTCGTTTCATTATATGAAAACATTTGGAATAACATTATATGGGTTACGTCTGGCATTGATGATTGGATGAGGAGTTATATTTTTCTGAGTTTTTAAGATACATAGAAATATGTATAGCCGTCTTACGGTAAGCACGTTACAGTCTTCATACACTTTCACGGTACTGTAACTATATTTTTCTAGAAGTAAGACTTTCAATAGGCATCTTTGGGCACGTTCAAGTTGGATCAGTTTGGTTTTATGGGATCCACCCCAGTTGGGTAAACAGTAGGAAATGATAGGTTGTACTAGGGTTTTATAAATCTGTATTAAAAGTTTTCTGTCAGAGACGTGCTCAATATACTTAAACAGCCATATCAGTTTCCTCACTCGTGATGTACAATTTTCAATTTGTTTATGCCAATTTATCTGTTTATTATTAAAAACTTGTGATAATTGGGCTTTGTCAAGGTTGGGATTAGGTACTGGTGAATTTCGGCTCGTTTTCCTTAATTCCTTGGATGTTTAATATATTGTTTCAGATTGAAGAACAGAGTCAGAGGGATCATCAGTCAATTAATATAATTTTATTCTTAATTTGCAGCATTAGGTTACTGGAACTAATCTTAATTAATTAAGATTAATATTTTGAAAATATGATTGGTATGATTTCTAGTATTTTAAAGTATGATGCGGTTAGGTATAAGGAAAATAACATGTTTTCCATGAGTATAATAATTATATTTGTTGGTTATGTTACTATTATGTATTACTCAAAAAACACTGTAAAATTATTATTCCACTAGTCTACTAGACTTCTAGTAGAAGACTAGAATTCCACTATTTATCTGATTGAAAAGTAAAAGATTTTAGGTGCAAACAATGTAGGTATAGTTGGGAGTGGGAAATTAATATGGGACTACCTCGAAATCACTAACCAGCTTTAAAAAACTGAACTAGGTATCTAATCACGACGCGGTACCTAACGAAATAGAAATTTGTTCAATATTACTGCGCTTATTTAAACATAACTAACTATGCCAGCGAACTTCGTTTCACACGTTCTGTTTATATGGGAAAATTTAAATTTTGTTTTTACCGGCGAGACAACGAACAGCATTTGATTTTTGTAAACATGAGAAGATAAGATTAAGTTTATAGATAGGTTTTTAAAACAAACAATTATGATATACATTTGACAACCTAGTTTATCGAGGGGTTAGTGTACGCAACTAACTTCACTAACTAGCTTACCGCGAGGTTAGGATTTTGTTCCCTAAGGGAGCAAACATTATAACTTAACTAATATATAGATCACATTACTTATACAGTTAACAAGAACTAACACCCAATAGTATATAGTCAAAAACCGACACCAACGCCGAACACTAGCAAACACAAACAACAAATAACATAAACAGGCAAATACACATCCTCACTTTTTTTAAATGGCTTGAACGTTGTTAGCCTCGCGGTTCTTAAAACTTCTTCGGACCTTATATCCCCATTCAGACGTTGTTGTTTGCAATTTAAGTTTCTTCTTTGCGTTCTTTGTTTGCCGTCTATTTGCCAAGAGCGTGAAAACACCAAACATTAACAGTCTACAACCTTACAACCTAATGGGCAAACATTCATCCATACGTTGGAGTATATTGCTTGTTTTCGCTATTTGCATGTGAATGCATGTAACAATTATAGGTTTTGAAATTCAGTTTTATCGTAGGATAGTCATCACGAAAAGCAAAAACTATTTAATATTTGTTTTTGTATATATTTGTTATTACATACGTAAATATCTTCAGGCCAAGTCCCTTATGGGGTAGGCAGAGAGTATCGAGTGCCAGACCTCACGATCCTGACAAACCTGTCTTACTTCCTCCACATTCATTACCCTTTTCATACAAGCACGCCGGTTTCGGAGACTCTTGACACCACCCTCGAATAATATCCGATTGATCTGATCGTGAAATGTCAGCCTTGGTCTCCCCGGGTACCTTCATCCATCCACATTCGCATTGTATATCTGCTTTGTCAATCTTTCATCTGTCATTCTTTCCACATGACTGAACCAGCGGAGAATGCCCTTTCGCATTTTAATTTCCGCACTCTTTCTCGGATGTCACTGTTACGAAGGCGGTTGGCGAGCGTGACACCACAGATTTTTTGTAGTGCTCTCATTTCGAGCGCAATTATCCTACTTTCATACTCTTTCTGACATACCCAACTCTCGCTTTCAGACAATAACGTTGGTATAAGCAGTCTAGCTTTTGACTCGCTTTACATAATTATAACTAGGTAGTAGCTTTACATAGCCTCGCTTTGGAATAGTTTACCCAACGCTCCATTCACACTATTCCCTGCACTCACTCTCCTCTACATCCGCGGTGTACCTTCCATCCCTACTAAAAGCACAACCAAGATATACAATTTCATTCACTTGTTCCAGCACTACATCGTCAAACAAAACTCTTACATCCGTTCTGGCTACGTCTCTTTCAAACAACATTATGTTGGTTTTTATCGCGTTCAAATGTAAGCCCCTTTCTTTACAATCTCCTTCTATAAATGGTCACAGACCAGTGTTTGCAGCTCAGATAGTGTAGAGCCCAAAATTACAGCATCATCAGCATGAAGCAGGCAGTTCACCACTTGGTCACCCATACTCATTCCCGCATTCAATGATGAAAGGTTAAGAACCTTTAAAGAAATTTGTCCAAATCTATATATATAATATAATATATAATATAAATAAAACCCGTTTTCCTTGGTCATGGTATCACGTGTGAATGGCTGGACCGATTTTACTAATTCTTTTTTATTGTATTTGTTATTATTAGGAGAAGGTTCTTACAAAAAAAATATTAAGAAAATCTCAGAAATAATGAAAAATATACATTTAATTTTGCATATTTTAAAAAACGCGTGTAACGAATGTCAATGTCATTCACAGCCGTAGACTGAATTGAAAGAGCATCGTTTGTTCGGAAACGTGGTTACTTATTTAAGTTCGAGCATCATTTGTTCGGAAACGTAATAACATTTATATTTTATATTTTACAAACTGAAAGAGCGGTACGAAGTTTGCCGGGACAGCTAGTATAAGATAAACAAGCGTGCTGATAACACACAACCACGCTTGACGCCAATATTAGCATCAAGCCAAAGGGATATGTTGCCATCCACCCGCACGCATGCTTTACAGTCTAAATACATTGACTGCACCGCACGCAGCAGGGACCCTAACGACGACTATCCCATAATCTGGCAAAATATCCCAAAGTTCCTTTATTATTATATTGTTATTTTATTATTATATTTTTTTGTTAATATAGCCGTAGTCGCACCTGTATGCGAACTTTACCTAGGCTTGATGGTCCATTTTATTAAACGGCTTTGAAAAAAAGAAAAGTTTTATATGTTTGACTCTTACGTTTTCTATATACATATCAACATAATCGGTTTCTCTGTCATTTGTGATCCGATTAAAAAAAAAAGTTCTGTTGCTTAAAGGGGCGTACTTAAAGAACGTACGTCCAACGTGGTCCAACCAAGTGTCGTTTCACCTAGTCAAGGTCTGGCAAAGGATGGAAGAAATGTTTAATTTTTGTGTCACTGATGATTTACGCTTATCGGAAACGAAGATGTTTCTCTTCGTTTCCAAAGAAGAAAAATGTTGAGTGATTACTTATTTAATCTGAACAGCAACCCACACACAAAGAGTATAATGCCGCATACAGAAAGAAACGGATGCATGAGACAATGATGACGCAGACTACAACAGCAGCAACTGCAATAATTTTTCCGCTTGTGTCTATCCCATTCGTTGTGGATGATTCTCCTGTATCCCATGCATATGGCGTTGGTAAACCCTCTGCAAGATTCAACATCATAGTTATGAGGTTAAACACTAGTATTCCCATATCTGAAACAAAACAAAATAAGTTATGATAATTAAGTACATAACAAACTATTTGGTATAAGGTTACCAACTCGAGAGGGTTTGACAAATCAGGGGCAGGACCGAAATTTTTAAAAAACTCTTTTTAGTTAAATGTTACTATCGTGCATATAATGCTAGTCGGGAGCAAAATATAGCGTGTGCGGATGGATAATGCCGAAAGGAAGGGCAGTGTATTGCAAGGCACAGAGCGAAGGTCGCGGATTTGATTTTGTTTATTAATGTTCTTTTAGGTATTATTTGAGAGAAAAAAAACCGGAGATGTCCTTGTTTCTCGGGAGCTCGGGAGAAAAACAATTTTGAAAGGAGTCTTTAATGGAGTGGAGTAGGAGTTGGCAACCCTAAGTGTTTTGATACGTTCAATGATATGGAGAGAAACTAGTATCATATATATAATAAGAACATCTCAGAATTTAAGTTCAAAAATATTCAAGCTGAGATACGGAAAACATCAGGATGGTGCTGTCCTTACTCGGGATACAATTGTACTTATCGCCTGTGTAGTCCAGCGGTCCGGCGTCAGACTTGAATTCTTGAGATTCCGGGTTCGATCCTGGGTCTGGATACAAACAAAAATAGAAAATGTTTAAATTTTTTTTTTTAAATAATATTGCACGGGATCGCATATGTAGGTACCCGGTTGGCGATAGGCTTGCCACCTATCACATTGTGGTACTTAGTGTTTTCTAATTCTAATTAAAGTAAATGTAAATTAAATCAAAAGGGTTATTATAACATTGCTGAATATTTAGCAGATAAGACTGCTTGGTATTAATTGCTACTCTTGCCAATCTCTTATAGTATATAATGTATCATTACATAAATTATTGTAAATATATTTTAAAGTAAGAAAAACAAAGACCAGCCCGCTGAGTTTCTTGCCGGATCTTCTCAGTGTGCGGCCGCGTTCCGATCCAGTGGAAGTATTATTATAATATAGACCCGTCACAAGTACCTCTTGTAGGTTTATGTGAAATAATAATGATTTATTATTATTATTCGTCTAGTCGTGGGTGCCTTGTGTAACGCTCCCTTTGACGATGTCATTGCCAATGCTGCACCGCGCCGACCCAAGCCAAGCCAGCCGGTTATATTGTCTGTGCCACAGACTCTACAATGCCTTTCGACTGAATGGTGACGTCACGTCCACCGGGCAACGTAGTCACGTGACCATAATGGGTAGCTAGGAGTGGGGCAAAATGTATAAAAGGCATAGAAGCTCATTTTAACGCTGATTTTCTTACGAGCAACAAAATAAGACGAATCACTGTTTGTCATAGAAACAGAGATTTATATCATTTCATGTAAATAAATTGATTAATTTGCATTCGTAAAGAGTTATATTGTGATCCGTTTTACTTAGAAGTGTAATATGAAACGTAATCGCCCTGAAGAAGTCAGTAAGGGAATCCGCCCTTTCGGGTGGAATTCGACTGATGACGAAGAAGAACCTGGTTCTCCCAGAGGTGACAGTCCTTCACCGCCCCCAGCAAAGAGACTTCTTAAAGATTTGCTGGAAAGAGAACTGGAAAAGGCGATTCGCGAAATTGACGAACAATCTATATCCTTCGGCAAAGTTAAAGGTTACCATGCAGTATCCCTCATCCCTGAGTTTAATCTTGAGGGAGAAGATGACACAGTGTCTACATGGTTAAAGAAAAAAGCTAACAAATGAAACTATGACGAAATATTATCAAGATGTTTTCGTTGTACACTGTTGGATAATGCCACTATTCCTTGCCTTATTAGAGGCCTACCTTCTGCGTTGCAACCAAATGGCCGTGAGTTTCAATGTGAACGACCTAAACAATTGTACGAAGCGTTCATTTATACTTTAGACGATTATAGACCATTAATTTAGACACGCCCTCTACCGAAGGAAACGAGGCAAATTCAACCTTTGGGACGAAAGATTGACCCCGAAACAGACCTTTGCCTTAGACGCAAAAGACCTCACATATTTTACGTAACTGCACACAGCCAGATCAACGAATTTGCTTCAAATGTGGAGCTCAAGGTCACATAGCCATAAGATGTCAAAATTCTGTTAAAAACATAAAAGAGGGGAGAAATGAGGTGAAAGAGATTAAGTTACTTCGGAATTACAATGAAATATATAAGAAAACGGTTAAGGTAAATAGGGTTTTCATTAAGTCTTATATTGACACTGGAAGTCAAGTTAACGTCATGCACAGGGATATTTCTCAACTTTTGTCATTAAATGTGAATCCTACAAAAACTTTATTGAAAGGATTTTCTGGCCAAGTAGTGACAAGCCGCGGTGAGGTAGAACTTGACCTTGAAGTGGATGATATCAAATTTCATTGTAACGCACATTTAACAAGCGTGGATCTGGAAGGAATAAATTTATGAATTGGCCAACCAATAATCAACGCTGATTCTATATCGCTAACGGTAAGTAGAGGAGTGGCCATATCAAATCGAAACCCTGCTCAATCCCCAATATTCGATGTAGTGGAAAATTTGGAGAGATATAAAGTAGTTACAGCAAACAAAGAGACCGTTCCACCTGGTACGTCCATTATTAAAGTTAAGGTGATTGATAACGACGAGAACAACAATTTCTGTAAGGCTCCTAGTCATTTCGAACTCCATGATGTTTCTTATACTTTGCCGGCGACATTGTTGCGTGGAAGGGACGGATATATGTATTACATATATACACACATATCTTCACGCCAATTCCAATACGGGGTAGGCAGAGAGTATCGAGTGCCAGACCTCACGATCCTGACAAACCTGTCTTGCTTCCTTCACATTCATTAACCTTTTCATACAAACATGCCGGTTTCGGAGACTCTTGACACCACCCTCGGATAATATCCGATTGAACTGATCGTGAAATGTTAATCTTGGTCTTACCGGGTACCTACATCTATCCACATTCGCAATGTATATTTGCTTTGTCAATCTTTCATGTGTCATTCTTTCCACATGACCGAACCAGCGGAGCATGCCCTTTCGCATTTAACACCAACATTTTCTTTCAATCCCACTCTTTTTCGGATCTCACTGTTACGAATGCGGTCAGCGAGCGTTACACCACAGATTTTCCGTAGTACTCTCATTTTGACTGCATTTATTCTACTTTCATGCACTTTCTGACATACCCAACTCTCGCTTCCATACCAATAACGTTGGGATAAGCGCAGAATTATGAAAAGCGAGTCTAGCTTTCTGACTCAAAACCTTGCTTTGGAATAGCTTACCTAACGCTCCATTCACGCTATTCCCTGCACTCACTCTCCTCTGTACATCCGCGATGTACCTTCCATCCCTGCTAAAAGCACAACCAAGATTTCACTTGTTCCAGCACTATATCATCAACCAAAACTCTTACATCCGTTATGGCTGCGTCTCTTTCAAACACCAATATTTCGGTTATCATCGCATTCAAATGTAATCCCCTTTTCTTTACAATCTCCTTCCATAACTGTGACCAGTGTTTGCACTCAGATGGTGTAGCGCCCAAAATTACAGCATCATCTGCATAAAGCAGGCAGTTCACCTCTTGGTCACCTATATGCATTCCCGCATTCAATGATCTTAACCTTTAAAGACATTTGTCCAAATTTAAGATAAACAAGCGTGCTGACAACACACAACCCTGCTTGACGCCAATATTAACATCAAACCAAGGCAATATGTTGCCATCCACCCTCACTCATGTTTTACAGTCTAAATACATTGACTGCACTGCAGCAGGGACCCGACTATCCCATAATCTGGCAAAATGTCCCAAAGTTTCTTACGTACATCCCTGACAAACGCTTTTTCGATATAGACAAAACCGCAGAAAACCTTCAGACCCGCAGCCAGATGCTTCTCTACAATGTTGCGGAGCGAAAACACTTGATCCGTACATCCTCTTCCAGACCTGAAACCGTATTGAGCCTCCCACAATGTTCCATCAGACATCCCTTGCATCCTCCTTTCAACTATTTTTCCATACACTTTTGATGCTAAACTGATCAAACTAATGGCCCTGTAACTTATACAGTCCATGCGTGAACCCTTGCCTTTTGTACAAGGGCACGATGACCGCACATCGCCAGCCTTCGGGTACTCTGCCAGTCTTCCTACATTTGTTACACAGAACCCAGAAAGAGTCCCGGATGGCAAGACCACCAAGATTAATCATCTCATCTATAGCCATAACTCCTCCCGCAGCCTTACCATATTTCATACTTCTTATCGCCCATTCAACTTCTTCCATCATAATGCCGTCAGATGCCTCCGCTATTTCCGTATTTATTTATGTATTTAAGTTTTTAATACGGGTTCCAAAGATATCAAGTGGAAAGCAGGCGAGACAGTCGGTCGCGCTGAAAACTGTACAGAGTCTACATTAATAAACCAGGTGAGATCCCAAGCCATGCCAATACATGGCTCATTTAGAAGCACACCTAAATCTAGTAAAAAAAGTTCTGCATCATGAGCCTAGTTGTCTATCGATTTCGACTACAAACCAATCTATTTGCAGTACTATAAAAGGGGTTCTATTATCAGAAATTAAAATAGTCATGAACATAACAACTTAATAAATGTATTAATAAAATATAGAGATAGTTTTGCGAATAGTACCAAGGATCTAGGATGTACTAATTTGGTACAAATGAAAATAGATTTAATAATACAACAACCGGTATATCTTCAACCGTATAGGCTATCGCATAGCGAACAGGACACAGTAAAAAGTAAAGTTTCGGAATTATTAGACGACGGTATCATTAAAAAATGTGATTCCAACTACGCCTCACCCATTATTTTAGTAAGGAAAAAGAATGGGGATAGCAGACTGTGCATAGATTATCGAGTGCTTAACGCAATTACTATAAAATAGGTATCCCTTACCGAATATTGACGATCAAATATCTAGGTTAGCAGGTAAAAGATCTTTCACAAATTAAGACATGTTACAAAGCTGCCACCAAGTGAGCATTCACCCTAACGACATGCACAAGATCGTTTTCATTACACCTAGTGGTCGGTATGAAGATTTGCGAGTACCATTCGGCTTAGCAAACGCGCCATCTGTTTTTATGAGAATGATTAACAAACTTGGTTCGCCTTTCAAATCATGACAAATACAATATGGACCCCTCGAGTGATATTTTGGCTTTCACCGACGATTTGCTCCTACCCTCATTTAACATTAATTATAGGTTAAATTTATTGGAAATTCTTTTGCAAAAAGTTCGAACCGTAAACCTTGAACTGAACATGTAAAATTGTTCATTTTTACAAAATAAAGTAACTTATTTAGGCTTTGAAATATCCGCGGAGGGTATACAACCTTCAGAGTTAAAACTAATGGCGGTGTCTCAGTTTCTCGTTCCCAAGAATGTGCAGGAAATACGGCAATTCATAGGTTTGTGTAGTTATTTTAGAAAACGCGTTAATAGCTAGCCCCTTAACGGGTTTAACTAAAAAGCATTCACTGTGGGTATGAGGCGATGCCCAAACTGCAAGTTTTAACGAACTAAAACATTGTCTTTGTTTCAAACCTGTGTTAGCTCTATATGATCCCCTGTTAGAAACGGAAGTACACACAGATGCGTGTAAGCTTGGGATAGCAGGAACACTATTACAACAACAATCTGACGGAACTTTGCGACCGGTTATATACTTTAGTCGAGTTACGTCTAAAAAGGAATGCGGGTATCATAATTATGAACTCGAAAAACTTGCGGAAGTCGAATCGCATTCCGTGTTTATGTAGTAGGTAAGCAATTTAAGGTAATAACTGGTGTACAGCAGTACAAGCCACTCTCACAAAGCGTGATATCATTCCACGGATTGCGAGGTGGTGGTTGCTTTCTACAAGATTATGATATTAGTGTCTAATATAGACCTGGTGAGCGCATGAGGTACGTCGATGCGCTCAGCAGGAACCCAATTTAATGTAGCAAGTATAAATCTCATAGAAATAACGGATTGGTTTTATACCGCTCAATATCAAGATGACAGGTTAAAGCTCAATATTAAAAAACTTAAGAATGATTCCGTAGAAGCAGACTTTATAGTTTATAGTAAAACGTGTAATGGTGAACGTCTGGTAGTTCCTGGTACATCTAGGTGGAAGATTGTTCAGATGCACCACATTGGCCATGTAGGTTTAAAGCGTAGCACGGATTTGAGAAAGAGATTTTTTGGTTTCATTACATTGTGCATATGGTAAGGGTGAACATGGAAAAAAAGGAAGGTAAATTACATCCAATTCCCAAGCCTACAGAACCATTTCAAATGATTCATATCGACCACTTATGCCCTTTTTGTAAAACTAAAAAGGGGTACGCTTTTATGTTGGTTACAACCGATTCATTTTCGTTATCGCAGAACCCACAAGAACAGTTACCTCAGTAGAAACTATAAGAACCTTAAAATTTTTTTTTGTTTGTTTGGGTGTCCAGATAGGTCAGTTACAGACCATGGCAAAGCTTTCGCTAGCACAAAGCTTGTCACATTTACAAAAATGGGGATTGAGTACTTTGGAAGCAAGCTTCTACCAGTAATGTCCCTAAAGTAAACACAAAGTTGGATGATATATACTCATGTTGTGACCCTTATGTTGTGAACAAGTCTGTAGGTAATGATAGATACCGGATTCGTAGCGTTAAAGGCCCCAGGGGCTACAAAACCTTCACAGGATTAGTTTCTGCCAACTCATTACGTCCGTTTATGAGAGTAGTAGCTGTATCTGACAGTGTCAGCTGACTATGATGAATAGTTGGTGACCGAAGGCCTTCTTGAATGCTTATTGTTCCGACGCTTCTATTGCGGGAGCAATTGTTGCAGGAAGGCCGACTGTAACGCTCCCTTTGACGACGTCATCGCCAATGCTGCGCCGAGTCGTGCCAAGCCAAGCCAGCCGGTTATATTGTCTGTGCCATAGACTATCTACAATGCCTTTCGACTGAATGGTGACGTCACGCCCACCGGCCAACGTAGTTACGTGACCATAATGGCTAGCTAAGGAATGGGCCGATAACAAGCCGATTACGAGTGTGCCTATTGGACTTAGACATGAATGAATGTTGGAATGTTTCGAAAGATAGTATGGTTGATGTTAGGAAAGAGGTATGCGGGAGTACAAAGATGTACAAGTCCGTGAATGATGACGCATGGTGAGATGAGGATGTAAAAGATCTCCGTTGAAAGAAAGAAGAAAGCTTGGCTAGACTATATATCATGTTTACAGTCGAATGACAGTATGAAAGAGAAGCGCGAAAGGGAAAATATGAAATTAGAAGAGAGGTAACTTCAAGATGAACACCAAACTCTTTTGTTGGGAGGTGAAAAAGTTCCGGAGTTATTCGTATAGAGATGATCAATCTTAGTGGTCCTGCCATCCGGGACACTTTCTGGCTTTTCTGCAACAAATGTTGGAAGACTAGCAGAGTACTCGAAGATTATGAGATAGACGGGTCTACCCTTAAATGCATATTGTATCAAAAACGAAACAGAAAGTTTTACACGATTCAGAGCCCTTAAAATTTTTACTACGCATAATTTTGACTTATATTATAAACGAATAGTAGTTTCTGAACGAAATGGTAAAGCATTGTGATTGGTCCGCCATTTTATGATGCGTTAATATGTCATTGTTCGCTGTCAGTTACAAGTTTTCAACAACAAGTGAATTTGAAAGTTTTTATTAGGTGTTTTTGAATGAATCTTGAAGCTAATCCAGATAAAAAAAATATTTTATCGTAGGTAAGTACTTTGATTGCATGGTACCATAATATTTTACATTCGAATTTTATATTATAAATAATAAAAGCATTTCTTTTGCTTGTATCAAAAATGAGACATCGTGCATTTGGGACTTTGACTTGTTTACATTTTCGCTTGGTTGCGGGCTTGAGCTTTTTATGTATTTTATTTTAGAATGGAACGTAAAAGAATTGCCAAGAAGGATATTGAAGATTATTTAAGCCAGTTAGAAGATGGTTACTTATCCGACGACGGTAATGAAGTATATGAAAACGATTTTGAAGAAATTGTAACTACTGCAGAGCTGCGAGCGTTAATTGAAGATGGTGAGCAATTTGAACCTCAAGCCGATGTGCAAGACCCTCTTTTGATATAAGATCCTCCTTTAATTGAAGACCCTGTGCCAGGTATACACAATAATACTAGTAGTGGTAGCCAACCAATTCATGAAGCTATTGATGTGCAAAGACTTGTATGGAAAAAGCAGTCACTTATATCCCAAGAAGATAACATTCGATTTCTAGGTTGTAATGATCTTCTTGCATCAATAATGACACTAGAAACGCTTTTTCAATTCTTCTCCTATTATTTTACTCCGGAGTTCATCAGCAATATAACTGAAGAATCGAACAGATACTCCGTTCAAAAGCAACCAGATCGTCCTGATTGTGTAACTGACGTTGAAATACGTAAATATATAGGGGTATTGATCTTCATGTCTGTGTACCAATACACAAACATTCGGTCCTATTGGCATACTAAATTTGGCTTTCGGCCCATATCTGAAACTATGCCTGTAAACAGGCTTGAAGAAATAAGAGCAGATACAGAATCCTCATGAAAAGTAGGAAGTGGTACATTAGACTATTCCATCATCTTCTTGACTTGACGGTTATAAATTCGTGGGTCTTATATAAGCAGGTTTGCTATAAAAAGAAGATAGCTGCGAAAGATACATTGAATTTAGCAAAGTTTAGAACAAAACTTGCAGATGTTCTATGTAAATAAAAAATCCACACCCAACCTGCAAGAGGTCGACCAAGTAGTAGTAGTATTCTTAACGGTACTATAGAGGAACCAGTTCCTAAGAGGAGGAATACCCTTCAGGTAGTGCCATCAACAGACATTATACACGATGGTACTGACCACTAACAAAATATACGCACGGATAATCGCATGCGATGTATGATGCCAGGGTGTAAGCTGCTAAGCAGCATCAAATGTGAAAAATGCAAAGTTTTTCTGTGTTCAAAAAAAATTCTGACTGTTTTAACAAGTTCCACATTTAATTACTTATACCTAATAAATAATTCATTACTTTGCAAACATTTTTCATTATTCCTGAAAATAGAAAACACCTTATCAAAAAACCAAAATTTCTAAGGGCTGTGAATACTTGATTAGGTATTAAATGCATGTTGTATCAAAAATGATACCATACGTTTTTTGATAAATATTTATGATAGTATTACATAAATATTTATTTTACTATTTTTACCGTATTTGTTACCCCTATATATATAACATATATTTTTCTTATCACAATAAAAAATTCCATGCAATTAAGGGTGCGTGTTGTGCAGTCTATGTATTCAGATTATAAAACATGTGTGCGAATAGACAGCAACGTTTCGCCTTGGTTTGATGTCAACATTGGCTTCAAGCAGGGCTGTGTGTTTTCGGCAAGCTTGTTTATTTTGTATTTGGACAAATGTCTTCAAAGGTTAAGGTCAAGTATACGTACGTATGGGTGATCAAGTGGTGAACTGCCTGCTTTATGTAGATGTTGCTGTACATGTACTTTTAGGCTCTACGCCATCTGAGCTGCAGACAGTGGTCACCGTTATAGAAGGTAATTTTAAAGAGAGGGGCTTACATTTGAATGCAAGGAAAACCAAAATTATGGTGTTAGAAATAGACAAAACCAAAACGGATGTAAGCGTGAATGAAATTTTATATATTGGTTGCGCTTTTAGCAGGGATGGAAGGTACACCGCGGTATAGAGAGGAGAGTGTGTGCAGGGAATAGTGTGAATGGAGCGTTGGTTAAGCTATTTCAAAGCGAGGTTTTGAGACATCAAACTAGACTTGCTTTTTATAATTCTGTGATTATCCCAACGTTATTTTATGGATGTGAGAGTTAGGTATGTCCGAAAAAGCATAAAAGTAGGATAAATGTGATTGAAAGAGAGCGCTACGGAAAATCTGTTGTATAACGCTCGCTAACCGCATTCGTAACATTGAGATCCGAAAAAGAGTGGGATTTAAAGGAAGTGTTCGTGTTAAAAAGCGAAAGGGCATGTTCCGTTGATCCGGTCATGTGGAAAGAATGACAGATGAAAGATTGGCAAAGCAGATATACAATGCGAATGTGGATGGATATAGGTACCCGGCGAGTCCAAGGCTAACATTTCATTTATCCAAGGGTGGTGTCGAGAGTCTTCGAAACCGGCGTGTTTGTATGAAAAAGGTAATTAATGTTAAGGAAACCAGACAGGTTTGTCAGGATCGTGAGGTCTGGCACTCGATACTCTCTGCATACCTCGTAAGGGACTTGGCATAAATATATGTATGTGTTTGTATGTATTCAATAGCTATCGAATGTCATGTTATGTATTTGCTATCTCCAATGTATTTTTTTTCACAGGAAATAGCAAATCTAGATTACGTCATTTGACAGCTATTTGATGTACAAACATACAGAATCAGCCCCCAGAATATGGACAATATGGAGCTGTACACTACTGCTGGTTACACTCCTAACAAAGAACTTTTATAATTTCCAAATACTACTGACTCACTCTAACATACTTAGCTCTCTTTCGTCATAACATAGTCAATTGACATAATAAAACTCTCAGAAGGAGAGGTAAGCACAGTAGAGTGAATCAGCAATATTTAGAAACGATAAAACTTCTTTGTTGGGAGTGTAACCAGCAGTAGTGTACAGCTTCATATTCGCGGTTTATATAATCAACCAAACGTAATCCATAAGTTTAGTTAAACTCGTAATTTGTCCAAAAGTAACGAAGCGTTACTCATATTTTCAAAAACTGTTCAGAGTTAACTACCGAAAGTGAGCGATCGTAGTTAGATATCTCACTATTCGTAAAACCAACTACCGTCCACAATGAAAAGGACTCGTTCCGTGATTATAGAAACCGGGCAATAGTACAACCAAATATACTGCAAAACGATTGTCTTGTCAAATTTATCTAAAACTAAAACGGCTAACAAAAATGGAAGGTAAATTTTCGCATTAAAGTAAAATAATAATTTTACTACAATTCAATTAAAACGCCACTAATCAGTACCAGTACATACTATTAATGGATCGTTTTTCAAAAATAAAAAGTCATTATGTCTGAACAACATTTTTTGTTTAAATTTTCATTTCAAAGTCAATAAACAATTGTATTTAATTAAACCGACATACCGCTAATCAGTATGAATACCTACTATCAAAAGTTATGACGTCAGTTTGTTCATACTCTACTCTTTACTGGTGGTTAATTATGTTAACCTCATTGCGTTAAACGGTATAAAATTTGCCAATATTGTTTTATTACTAAAGCAGACGGCTCCTCTAGTGGTAAGAGATGAACACAGCCTATAGACACCATAGATGTCGTAGGGGTGTCCAATTATGCAATTCTACCGTTAACCAACACTCTCAATAATAAGTAAGGCGGTGGATCCCTACCCGGGAAAGTTGCTGTACAGCGGTCAAGTTGATAATTACCTATATATTAACCTGTGCTCGCATCCTACGAGCTGCCTGGCAGAAAGGTAAATGACCCTACATACTTTAAAAATAGATCTAAACTATTGTTAATAATAAGTGCTATTGTTTCATACTTCACAATCAGAATCAAATTCTTACATTATTACAGATTCTTACAGAAATTATATTATTAAGTGTAACTCGTAAACTACTAGTAAAATTATAATGATATTAATAAGGGACCACTTCGAAAATATTTGCTATCTTCCGAAAAACCTAACCATCAAAATCGGTTTGATATTTACCGAAAAATTGTGGAACAAACATACAAAAAAAAATATAAAAATACGTATCCTCGAATTCTCTTTTTCTTCTTTTTTCTTTCAGTCAGTCAAAAACATGAATATTTTGAAATTTTCGGCTAGTCAGGGATGCCCTGGTTGTATCTCTGCCTACCCCATCTGATACATGAACGCGAAGACACTTTTTGTGAATATTTATACTCGTATTCAATATTAGTTAGTACTCACAGGGGACCTTCGAAGAAGTGAAAAACATCCTGACCACGTTTAATACACAACAGTATTAGTTCACTACACGCACTCGAATAAATTTTCTATGGGTTTGGGGCTTATCAAATACAGGGATGTATTCAGGTCTGATCAAAAATTATAATGCACTAATTAGGAATTAATTGAAATTTATCGGCACTGTGGTCTAGCGATCCGGCGTCAGACTTGATTTCTTGGGGTCCTGATTTCGATCCCCGATACGGGTGATGAAAATAGAAAATGTGTACTGGCGTCGGGATCGAGTCTACTCTGCCACTAGACATAGAAATGACTGTCATACCACAACCTTCCTTTCATTCTAGTGCTGAAAACTTATGGGTCACTATTCTTATTAAAAACGAGACCAATAAATCTCATCAATCGTTACATTTGTGTGTTGTGTACATGTGTCAAATGAATTTAGCTTACTCTTTTTCGGAGCAACTATCTAATTTCTTGTATACCGTCAAATCTTTAATGACACAGCATACTAATGATACATTCTTAATAATCGGTGACTTTAGCTTAAGTAAAATTAAATTGAATATTGTTTCTGTTGACAACTATTTAGAACCTAGTAACTATCTCAGCAGTGACGAATGTAGTTTAGTTGATATGTTAAGCCTTCTTAACTTGCGCCAATATAACTTTGTACCCAACTCTTTCAGCAGAATTCTGGATTTAGTTCTAGCTAATGACAATAATTTAGTTTCAGTTATGAATAGCTCTACCAGTCCTCTTGTACCAGTCGACTCTCATCACGGCGCGCTGTCTTTAGGAGTGAATGTTGCTTACTACAAGCCAATCTATATTTTTAAATGTACGCAAATAGTTAAGTATTATAGTGGGTATAGCATACAACGATACTGTTTACAACGATGGTTATTTTACATCTGAAGTCTTTTCATCTTATTTCGAATCAAACTTTTTGAATAGTGATTTTAATTCAACCAATACCTCTAACTTCAGCTGTAGATGAAAGTACAGTATCTAACTTACTTTCAAAGCTTGATCTAAGCAAATCTGCTTGATCTGATCATTTGCCAGCTTATTTTTTAATGAAATGTTCCAAGTCTATTCAAAAGATCTTTGCATGAAGGTGTAGCACCTGTAGCTCGGAAAAGAGCTTTTGTCACTCCTATTCATAAAAAAGGACCTAAAAATGATATAGCCAATTACAGACCTGTATAAAAAATTATGTATCGTTTCAAAAGTATTTGAAAGATTTGTAGGTATATGATCAGATGTGTCCTGCTCTTAAACAGTCTTTTAACGCATCACAACCCAGTTTTTTTAAAAATTCGCTCGACTTTTCCAACCTGATTTTGCTCAATGAAACCATCACTGATGCGATGGACGGAGGTGCTCACGATAATGTCGTTTACACTGATTATAGAAAGACCTTTGACAGAATTAAACAAAACCTACTAATACCCAAGCTTTCTAATATTGGTATTAAATGTAACCTGTTACGATTGTTTTCATCCTATGTTGAAAATCGATCACAAGCTGTAATAGTTAATAGTTATATCTCAAATTGGATTAAAATACGTAGCGGAGTTCCACAAGGTTATTTACTTGGCCCACTATTGTTTATAATCTTTGTAAATGACATAGATAAATGCTTTCAAACAACACAACTTCTTTGTTTTGCTGATGATATGAAAATATTCTCAGTTATTACATCATATGAAGATGTCAATCAAGAGTCAATTTAAAAAGAAATTCAGTCGTTCGCGACTTGGGCGTTTTTCATGATTCCAAATTGTTATTTAATGCTCACATTGATGAAGTCATTTCTAAGGCTTATAAGGCATTAGGTTTTGTGATGCGCCTCTCATCAGATTTTAACGATGTTAAAACACTCAAGATTTTGTACTGTACATTCGTACGTACTAAATTAGAATAAGCTTCACAATTATGGAATCCTTGTTATGCTAGGTATATAAATCGCATTGAAGAGCTTCAGAGAAAATTGATCAGGTTCATGTGTAAACACTTAAAATATAGTTATAGATTTGATGAGTACTATGACCTTTGCAGAAAGCATCATCTGCTTCCTTTGGTAAAAAGGCGTGAAGTTGCCGACCTTATATATTAATTAAAAATAGCTTCGGGCACCATTGACTCTCCCAGCCTATTGACAAAGTTATCACTGAGGGTTTCCACTAGGTCCCTGCGTCAAAATGAAATATTATATCTTCCGTTAGTGTCTAATAATTACAAGCAAAACTCATTAATAATAAATTTAATCATTTGGTAAAATCTGGAATTAATTTGGACTTATTTAATACTGATGTTGAATCGGCAAGGCGATTACTATGCAACATGTTTTTCTTTGTTACTTAATGTCAAAAGTTATTATAAAATTGGTATGTACTTGAATATGCCATATTCTCTTCATGTATTAATTATCCTAATTTAGTTCTTCGTTTTTGGTGTTATAGCTTCTATATGTACTTTGTATCTGGTTGTGAAAATCTGTAATTGGCTGACTGTTATTATTTCATAGATCTAACTTTCTTAAACTTTAGCTGTTGATCTTCCTATAAAATAAAATAATAAAAAAAAATATTAACGGATCGGGTATGTGCTAGACTAGCAATAGGTTTGGCACCTATCACATTGTGAGCCTTAGTGTCTTTGGCTAGTCGTGGGTGCACTGGCTGTGCCTCTGCCTACCTCTTCGGGGATGTGGGTGTGCAGACACTTTTCGTTTATTAAAATCCGACGCTTAGATTGACGAATGAGTTTTTGAAATTGCTTGTATTAAGTATACGCAGCTGGTTGTAATAAGTGTTTACAAACCACCGTGTCCTTCATATGAAGATTTTGAAAAAAACAATGAAAGAGGTAATACTAAAGGTTTCAAATTCATAAAATGATGTTATTATTTGTGGAGACTTTAATATTAATATATTAGAAAAATCTCATTCATCTTGTAGATTTCTCAATATGTTTAAATCATGTAATTTACAAAATTTATTCTTTGAACCCACTTGATTGACCCACGGCCACTAGTGCAACTGGCTTAGATAACATTTTTACAAGTATATCACCAGTAAGCTGTTCAGTCATAACATATTCTGATCACTGTGGTCAATTAGCTATTTGTCCTATGAAAATTGAAAAGTCTCAAAAGAAATGTATTGTAATTCAATAAATTGTAGTCAATTAGAACACTTTCGGGATAACATATTAAAAAAACTGCCAAATTTGACTTATAAAGATGATCCTAACAAATTATTTAACGCGTTATTCAAATTAATTGATACCAAGCATAATAAAGTATTCATACATACGAAAAAAAAGGAAAAAAAAGATGTAAGGAAAAAAATGAAAAAAAAACGGGCGTGTTTCAGTAAGTGGGCAACAACCGGTATGTTAGTAAGTATAAAACGGTTATTTTATTTATATTATTAAAAATCATATAACCATATAGTCTAAGATCCGAAAAAAAGTCGACCTACCCCGAGCTGATATTAGGATGAAACCGATTTGATAGCAAATTTAGTATATCTGAAAATATATTTAAAAAATCCTGGACCGAATATTTTTAATTATGAAAAAAAAATGTTTTTAACATTTCCAATTTTTTTCAGGCAACCCTATAATATCAACTTAAATTGTAATAAAAATTGTTATGAAACTGCACACATGATGATATTTTATTTTTTCCTATTATCCGATTACATGAAAGTATCTAGCACCGACAATTATCTGCAGGGAACGGACGGTTACGGTTAATAACAGAAACGTATCTGTTATTAACCGTTTCGTTTATTGATTAACAGATACTATCTGTTACTTATTTATTTCGGTTAACAGAAATGAAAAATGTTTGAGTTTATGAATACGCCTATCGATCGGTTAATAGAAACATATCTGTTAACCGTATTAATTCTGTTAATAGTAATCGGAAAATAAGGGTATTTGTCCATAAACTTTGAAATGACGAATGCGCGGCGCGGCGGTAATGGCGACTTTGGCGCTGGCGGCACACGGTTGATTGAAAATCGGCTATGAAAGACATAGGATCTTGATGTTTTAAATGTTTTTTTTTTTGCTGGAAATGACTTTTGCTGGTCATTACTGTTCGATAAAATGTCATATGATGTTGTGTGCACAAATGGAAGAATTACAATTTACTTCAGAAAAAATCATGAAAAATAAAGATCTGTAATCGCAAGGTTTGCGATATTGCGATTTGAGATTTCTTTATATTTATTTGTGTGTGTGTATTTAACTAGCACCGACAATTATCATTTATCTGTTTATACTGACAATCCAGATTCAAAATTGTTATTGTTGTTGTAAAAGAGTACCTATGGTCTACTGCTAAGTCTATGTATTTGAAAAACATTATTAAAAGATCCGATACCATGTTGAATGTTATAAATACGAAAACCGGTTTGTGTCAAAATATTAACTACGAGTTCGAATTAAATATAGACGGATGTAATGTTAAAAAAAACAAAACTTTTTGCTCATCTTCTACTATACTATCGAAATCGACATTGAAGCAATCTGTAACCGAATGCTTTCGAATTTACCCCTGTCGTTACAAAAGAAAATCCTTTAAATCACTTGAAACGAAGAAAACGTCAAACTTGTGGGGACATTCTGTCAAATCGGTCGCACCAGTAATTTATGATGTACCTACCACATTTTGCCATTACATTTAACTGCTGCATATCGAATATTGTATACTGTATTTCCTGATCTATGGAAACAAAGCAAGATACTGCCTTTATATGAATTGTGTATCACTTCTGACCCTAACAATTTTCGACCTATTTCAGTTCTGCCTAGACTTAGTAAAATATTTGAAAAATTATTACCTACTTAATCACATGTTCAAACTTGAATGTAAACAAAAAAAAAGTGAATGTAAACAAATTGCTACATAATAAACAATTTGGATTTACCAAAGGTTGCTGAGCCGTTGATGTAGGAGTGAAATTATTGAAAAGTGTATTTGAAGCCTGGGAGAACTCGCATGATGTATTTTGTGATCTCTCTAAGACTTCTGACTGTGTTCTTTGTGATATTTTGATTAGGAAGTTACTCTTTTACGGAATTAAGAACATAGCTCTTGATGTCATGATCTCATACTCGAAAAAAGAGTTCAGACTTGAAAAATAGAGTTCAGAGAGTTACAATAAATGGTAAAGTTTCTTTGGGCTCTCCAGTAACGTTTTGGCGTATTATTACTTAATCACATGTTCAAACTTCAATGTAAACTAATTCCTACATAATAAACAATTTGGATTTACCCAAGGTTGCTGAGCCGTTGATGCAGGAGTGAAATTATTGAAAAGTGTATTTGAAGCCTGGGAGAACTCGCATGATGTATTTTGTGATCTCTCTAAGGCTTCTGACTGTGTTCTTTGTGATACTTTGATTAGGAAATTACGCTTTTACAGAATTAAGAACAAAGCTCTTGGTGTCATGATCTCATACTCGAAAAAAGAGTTCAGACTTTAAAAATAGAGTTCAGAGAGTTACAATAAATGGTAAAGTTTCTTTTGGCTCTGCAGTTACGTTTGGCGTACCGCAAGGCTCTATTCTTGGTCCATTTTTGTTTCTTTAATATGTAAATGTAAAAAAAACTTACCTTATTTCAAAAGGGATATCCACGATTTTGTGTTGTTTGCCGATAACTTATATTTAAAGTAAAAAGACAGTTATATGAGTAGGACGAAGTGAATAATGCGATATCCGAATTTGTACATTGGTTCACAGTTAACAATCTTCGTTTAAATGGGAATAAAACAAAGTGTATTAGATCTTTACTATCTAATGTAAGCCTGGTAGATACCAATATACAACTTAATGGATCTAAATTAGATCAGGTTGAATACACTGTCTTTTTTGGTATAACGATTTAAAATAAATTAGAATGGGACCCTCACATTGAGAAACTGGCAAATAGGTTTACTTTAGCAGCGTTTGCAGTAAAAAAATTCGAACTATAACAGATTTTGAAACGACGCGAATAGTGAATTTTAGCTAATTTCATAGTCTAATGTATTATATATGCTACAAATGCAAATAACGATTTGTGCACCAAAGTTTAATATTATACGTGAAAGAGTGTGTATTACTATTTTTTTTCACTCATTCAATGTGTAGGTTGACATCATTACTAATTATCTTATTGCATCGAAATCCTTTTGCTATTTTTCAAAAAAGGACCTATCAAAACGTGATGTGTTTATGAAATAATTGGAGTTGCATGTAGTTTTACTACGCATTCAAAATAATCTAGTATGTTAAAGTCATACTTTACGCGGTTGGGTTTAAGGAAAAAAACATGTTTTCCATAAGTATTATTTTAATAATATTTTTCAGTTATTTTGTCGACCTCATCTATGAATATATGCGTTGTCAAGTGTAACTCAAAAACCACTACTTGGACCACTATAAAATCATTTAGTTATTTAATATATTATTGTACACATTACAGGACAATAGACAAATTACAGGAGAAGTAAAAATGGACAAAAGACGAGCTTATTTCGAACTACAGAATTTTCTTCCAGCCAACCCAAAACAATGAAGCTCTGAAAATAAAATGGAGGGCATCGTGTACAAAAAATTATTATAACTATACTTAGAACAAATAAGAAATAAATGTATCAATTAACTATTTAATGTACCTATGCTAAATTATAACGTGATACTCGTATTGTCGTGACTGTGACAACACGAATATCGTATCGGTGACGCTGAAGACGATGTAGGTGATGATATAGTGACGATTTCGTACA
The DNA here is from genome assembly GCA_002245505.1 of Calephelis nemesis. Classification (NCBI taxonomy): domain Eukaryota; kingdom Metazoa; phylum Arthropoda; class Insecta; order Lepidoptera; family Riodinidae; genus Calephelis; species Calephelis nemesis. Next base: position 17,757 of record NJDD01006459.1, on the reverse strand, counting down.
GTCTCACTACTACGTTGGTGACGATGTCATGACGGTGACGGGGATGATGACAGTATCGTGACTCTTGGTGAAGATATCGTGATCGTTCGTGATAATATTGTGACAGTGCCTTGACAGTTACGGAGGAGACGGGGTCATGACTGTGTTTTGAAGGTGTCGTCATGATGTCGTCATGCTAAGACAGTTGAGGTGACGTTGTTGGTAACGATTTCGTGACGCTTATGACTTTATCGTGACAGTCTTTTTTTAATGTCAGGCGAAGTGCACCAGGGGGCTGATTAGGTATCTCAGTGGCCAACTCAAAATGGAAAAGTATATATCAAATAGCTGTCAAATTGAGTGTTTCTGCGTTTTAACAGTGTTGTAGACATGCTAACAAACAATACAATACAATACAAATATCTTTATTCAGCTATTTTACATGGTATCATACAGTAACTGTTCGGTAGCAACTACAATAGTCGAAGAACTGTGACGCAGCTACTATCGCCCACCTCCGTATAAAACAATTACATAATTAACTCTTTTTCGTGAATAATACAGTTAATATAACAAAATAACAACCAGTAAACAGAAAACAAACTGACAACCAGCATCTATTCAAAAGTTATGTTGCCACAGACAGGTTGTGTATGGAAAACACGTCGAACCTATAAAACCCTTCTTTTTTCCGTAGGGGTCTAAAGAGAGCGCAATGATACACCGCAAACTTGTTTGCCAATCATCCTTGGACATATCCTCTTCAAAAATAAAACTGACACCAACGCCGAACAAAGGCAAACACAACAGGCAAATAATCATCCACACTTTTTTTGAACGGCTTTAACGTTGATTTAAAACTTCTTCGGACTTTATACCCCCATCCAGACGTTATTGTTTGCAGTTTAAGTTTGCTGTTTGCCGACTATTTTTCAAGTGAGTCGAAATGTACCAAACAATTTGTGCTTATATCAAACAATATTATAGCAAATTAAGTTTGTAGCAAACAACAAAAGTAAGCAAACACCCGTCTATACTTTTGTGTTTACAGTTTGTTGCTTGGGTTTGATACTTGTTGATTGTTTTTCAAAGACATAGATACAATAAAAAGACACAGCAAACAACACAAACAACCAAACACCCATCCACTCATTGGTGTTAGTTGTATGTGTTCTTTGTTTGCCGTAACCTTACAACCTTACAGGCAAACACCAATCTACACGTTGGAGTAGATTGTTTGTGTTCGCTACTTACATGTGAATGCATGTTACGATTATAGGCAATAAATTCAGCTTCATCGTAGGATAGTAGGTAACGAAAAAAAGTAGAAACATTTTGTTTTAGTTTATATTTGATAACTTTGTAAATAATTACAAATATTGCCGTAGTTGTAGCTGTATGCGAACATTGCCTAGGCTTGATCGTCCATTTTATTAACCGACTTCAAAAAACGAGAAGTTTTGTATATTTGACTCTTACATTTTCTCTATATTATTATTATATTAACATATTCGATTTCTCTTTCATTAGTGATCCGATTAAAAAAAGGTTATGTTACTTACAGGGGCGTACTTGAAGAAAGTACGTTCAATGTAGCCCAACCAAGTGTCGTTTCACCAAGTCAGGGTCTGGCAATGGATGGATGAAATGTTTAATATTTGTGTCACTGATGATTTGCACTTATCGGAATCCAAGTCGTGTTTGTTCGTTTCTACAGAATAAAAATGTTGAGCGATTAACGATTTCATCTTAACACTAATCACATAAACGGGGATAATGCCGCACACTAACAAAAACGGATCCATACAGTAATGACGATGACGACGGCTCCTGCAGCAAAAATTATAATGACAAATTGTATCCCATCCGTTTCGGATTGTTTTGCTGTAATCCTTTCAACGGAATTAGGAATTTCATATGACGCGGACAGTTTATATGTTTTTATGCGAAATGGTATTACAGTTTGCTTTCCATAATAGTTTAATACATAATTTGTAAGTTCCAATTCCGTCATTCCTTTGGGCGGTAGTAAACCCACTGCAGGGTCCAACATCATGGTAATGAGGTTAAACACTAGTAATCCCATGTCTGAAACAAAACGAAATAAGTTATGATAATCCAGTACAGAGCAAACTTATTAGTATAGGGCTACCAACTCTCGAAATAACCGACCCAAGAGGATTTTAACAAATCAGGGGTAAGGCTAAGGATACTTGATAGACTGGCGAAAGACTTGCCATTTATCACATTGTGGGACTTAGTGTCCTCGGCTAGTTGTGGGTGCCCTGGTTGTGCTTTTGCCTATAGGAATATGGGCGTATGAAAATACAACTGCACTTGTTGTGGTGCAGTCTGGTCAGAAGCCTCTTTATTCTTTTTACATGGTGCGTCACATTCCAACTCTATTTTGTAATGTTTGTGGGGCTAAAGAATATCTGATCTTGCCTCAGTAGAATACGACCTCTTTACCTTCTGACCTCTGTAGGGTAACTTTTGAAACTCGATGTCATGGAAATCGGATAGGATATTATGGCACTTTAGCTAAATATAACAATTATGAAAAAAAGTTTTAATGAAACTTTATTTTTAGCCACGCAACATAACATAGGAACACAGTACTTGCGGGTTATGAACATTTAGTTCTAAAAAAAATTAACAAATTCGATGAAATCATTTAAAGTTTCTTCACTCTCGTATCCCGAAAGAGCTGGGCAGAGATACAACCAGTGCACCCACGACCAATGTCCCACAATGTGATAGGTGGCAAGCTTATCGCCCAGCCGGCATTATCCATTCCCAAGCAACATTTTTTATTAGAAAATTGAAAAAATCACGTTTACATTTTTTGTTCAACCCGGGATTCGAAACCTAAACCTCATGAAGTCAAGTCCGACCTCAGACTGCTAGACCACATAGGTGATATTTGATTGTTTATTATTAAGTAAATGCTAATAATTATTTATTTTTTTATTAATTTGAGGACCTAAAATGATATACCCGATTCCAATTTCTTATTTGCATGAAAACATATTTTAATTTTCATTCGTGTTCACCAAAGAGGCCCAGCATTATCACAACGTGTGAACTAAGGCCAAAAAAAGTTTAAAAAAGTTTGCTTCGATCTCTTCGATTCGATCAATGAAGTTATGATAATACTTGAGATTATACTTCTAGCAAGGACCTGATGTCATTTCCAAATACTGCTGACTTACTATAAAATACTGCCCTCTCTTTCGTTTTGACTTTGTTCATCACAACACTTTCAGAATGACAAGTCTGTACATTAGAGTGAGTCAACAATATTTGTAAACGAGATTAGTTCTTTGATAGAGTGTAAGTAAGTAAGTAAGTACTCCAGTAGTAGTCAAAAAAGACATGACATGTCTTGCAAAAAAGACATCTGAAGCCATAATGGCTAAAAAAAGTTTTATTTAAATATTTTTTCCATTAAAGTCAATAAGTAATTTTATTAAGTATAATTAACTTGATATGACACTTATCGGTACAAACATATACTAATAATGGATTGTTCTTCATACTTAAATGAATAGCCACTATGCCTAAACATAAAGCTTAATTTAAATTTTCGTCTTCAAGTCAATAAATAAATATATTTTATTAAAATTAACATGCCACTTACAATACAAATACCTATTATCAATAGCTATGACGTCAGTTAGTTCATATTTTGGTGGTTAATTATGTTATCCTCATTGTGTTAAAACAACAGTTTTGAATACTTCAACTTTATTTTTTGAATGACTAAATTGTTGCTAATCTAGCGATTTTCAACCGACTTCAAAAAAAGAAGGAGGTTATCAATTCGTAGCGATATATTTTTTTTTTATGTATGTTCAGCGATCATTTCTAAACGGCTGGACTAATTTGCAAAATTCTTTTTTTATTTGAAAGAGTAAGCTCCACAGGTGGTCCCATAGGAAGGAACTCAGGATCTGATGATGGGATCCTGGTGAAATCGAGGGCATTCCTGAAAAAATGTATGGAAGCACAGAGTTTTTCTTGACTTTTTATCAATTGAGAGGGATTTTACCTATAAAAATCGTAATTTTATGATGATGAGCTGATGATGGAGAGCATCCCTACTGAAGGACATTTTCACCAATTACTCTAAAACGGCTGGTCTGATTTGGACAGTTCTTTTTTGTTTGGAAAGGTGTACTTCACAGGTAGTCTCATGGTAAGGAAGTCAGGATCTGATGATGGCATCCTGGTGAAATCAAGGACATTCCTGAAAAAATGTATGGAAACACAGAGTTTTTCTTGACTTTTTATCAACTGAGAGGGATTTTACCTATAAAAATTGTAATTTTATGATGATGAGCTGATGATGAAGAGCATCCCTACTGAAGGACATTTTTAGCAATTACTCTAAAACGGCTGGTCTGATTTGGACAGTTCTTTTTTAGTTTGGAAAGGTTTACCTCACAGGTAGTCTCATGGTAAGGAAGTTAGGATCTGATGATGGCATCCTGGTGAAATCGAGGGCATTCCTGAAAAAATGCATGGAAGCACAGAGTTTTTCTTGACTTTTTATCAATTGAGAGGGATTTTACCTATAAAAATTGTAATTTTATGATGATGAGCTGATGATGGAGAGCATCCCTACTGAAGGACATTTTCAGCAATTACTCTAAAATGGCCGGTCTGATTTGGACAGTTCTTTTTTTGTTTGGAAAGGTGTACCTGACAGGTAGTCTCATGGTAAGGAAGTCAAGATCTAATGAAGAGAGTCTGGAGAAATCGAGGGAACTATTAAAAAAATGGGCAAGCTTAGGGTTTCTATTGACTTTGAAAAATGTTACTAGTGCTTAAATAGTAGTATAATCCAAGTAGTGCTCTCTCTGTGCAGAGTCAAAACTTAAACATACATAAATATACCCAACGATGAACGAGTATTAGATTTCTTCTTTAATGGAAATAAGATTTCTTAAACGTAGCATTTCTGCTAAGGCTCGTTCATCGTGGGGTTTCGTCAACAGCATGGAGTCAGTAGTAAATAAGAGACAATCGATTTTGACGATGCTCAGGCGTTTCATTCGATAGCCTGTCATTAATAAGAGACAACCGATGTTGTCGTTGTTCTACAGTCTCTTTCGACAAATTTCTTAGTACGTAATTACGCTTCTTAAGCCGTTTTTCACGGTCTTCGGACGACTCTCTAAGGCGTTGTGTTTTATTCCGTTCTCAGCATCCCTATTGCGGCTCAGGCGCTCATTTTTATACTTTCAGGCTCCTGTGCTCGACGCTTTCTCATGCGTGATGCATGTACAGATGGCTTCCCCATTATTTACCTCAAACCTGCTTTATCCACGAACCTAATTAGTATATTGTAATTGTACAACTAAAAAGCAAGAATAAAATTATTTTTAAACAAAAAAGAAAACCGCCTTCAAAAACTCTCTAGAACTAAAAAGGATGACCAAAAAGTATCGGTTAAAAGTTCTCATATCAGTAAATTTTATGGTTTACGGAAAATAAAATAACGGATGTTTATGTTTTAAAATTGATAAAAAGCGTTTATCGTAAACTAGCGACCCGCCCCGGCTTCGCACGGCTTCCTCTTCAATCACTTTCTCTATTAAAAAAGTCGCAACAAAATACGTTGCGTAGTTTCAAGGATTTAAGCATTTAAAGGTACCTACATAGGGACAATCGCCTCTGTGGTCGAGCGGTCCAGGTGTTGGACTTGACTGCACGAGGTCTCGGGTTCGAATCCCGGGTCGGCCAACAAAAAGAAAATTGGATTTTTCCAATTTTATAATAAAAAAAATTTTGGTCGAGATTGGAAACGTGCCCGATTGGCGATAGGCTTGCCACCTATCACATTATGGGATTTAGTATCTTCGGCTAGTCGTGGGTGCCCTGGTTGTGCCTCTGCCTACCTCTTCGGGGATATGGGCGTGAAGATACTTTCTTACATAGGCACAGAGGAATCAACTTTGTTTTATATTAGGTAGGCATCCTAGGCTTAGTTTTGTGTTGTTAGCAGCCTTGGCAGTTGACAAGGTTGTTTGTCTATGCCCGAAAAAAGTTTAACCGAAAGACATTTACAAATGTTGATTTTCTTGAGGAGCACCACTAAAACTGACTTTTTTTTTATAAATCATGTTGAAGGTGACTTGTCGTACTAGCGCTTACCCGCGACACTCATGGTCGGGAGTAACTCAAAAAAAATATTTTACGTTCGAAAATTATTAGTACTTTTCATAAAGAATACCAATACTTGTTACGTTTTTCACTCAAAATAATAAAATACCCCAGTGGTATCGTTACATCCCTAACTCGGGGCAATTTTGTTAAATCTACCGTGGCCTATACACACCATTGATATTACAGAGGCGTCGCTGTCCTACGGGAAGGATATCAGGTCTATTGTGTTAGTCTACCGGTTACTTACCCAAGGGCGGATCCAACGGGTGGGGCCGCATGGGAGTCATTATCCACCCTGAGTTAGAGTTTAGCTAATATACACTGCGAATACTATTCGACCTAGAACAATTTCATGTATTTTTTTAACTCTCATCAATTAACAGATAGGTATACAAAATCAAAATAGTCAGAAAAAGTAACCTATACATTGCTCGAAAATGGGAGTCTTTATGTTTGGGTAAAGGAATATAGTAATCTATATATTAATACGTGATGCCAAAACTTTGGACCCCTTTTTACGAAAATTGCGCGAACGGAAAAGTATGAAATATGGCACACTAACAGTTTTTGTGTAGAAGTGCAAAACGCTAATATTTTATAATAATTATGCTTACAAAATAAATTAAATCAATAAATCAAACATTACCCACACTCCTATGCATTTGACACACACAAACAAATATATTAATGATAATGATAAAAAACAACAAATGGCGCACTAAATAGTTTGGAAACAAAGTTGGCCTTAATAAGTTGGTCTTAATAATTGAAGATGGCGTTTTTATTACAAGTTATGTATTTGTGTGTGTTTTAATTATAACATTAATTTTTATTTTCAATTAAAATTTTAATAATAGAAATAAATTTTGTTTTTATTCCCTTTCCTTTTTTTCATATTTTAGGACTAGTTTTATTTACACACGTTGTTAGTAGACAGATTTATTTACCTAAGGGGACGACGACACTTGAAATTTTTACTTCCCGTTATCCCAGTTAGCTGAATCTATGTAATGGGGACAATAGGAAAGAAATTCAATCACGTCCCGTTGTCCCCGTAACGGGGACACAACCAACGGAGACAACGGGAATAGACCGGTTCTGAGAGCAATGTGGCCTGCCCATTGCCACTTCAGCTTGCTGACTCTCTGAACTATGTCGGTTGCTCTCGTTCTTTTGTAGATCACCGAATGATACTTAGTTAGAAATATAGAAAATTTAAACAAAACTTTATGACTAGAAACTGAAACTTTGTTACCATACCTGTAATAATGTAATAATACTAGGAATAAAAATAATCTTGCTGTGCATGTGTCTCGTCTCATCAGAGTAAGCAATTCTTTCATGGGCCTATGTATACAGTTCTACAATAAACTTCCCACTTATATGAAAGAACTTCCAATTAATAAATTTAAGAAATGTGTTAAATGTAAACTAAATCAAAAGGGTAATATAACATTGCTAAATATTTAACAGATAAGACTGCTTGGGATTAATTGCTTCTCATGTCAATCTCTTATAAAATGTAATGGATCATTACATAAATTATTGTAAATATATTTTAAAGTAAGAAAAAAATGACAAGCCCGCTGAGTTTCTTGCCGGATCTTCTCAGTGTGGTCCGGTGGTAGGTTTTTTATTATTATATAGACCCGTCACAAGTGCCTCTTGTAGGTTTATGTGAAATGAAGACGATTTATTATTATTAATAAAGAAATGATTGGATGTTGGATTTATATAAGGATCAATCGGTTCCTCGCAAAGTCTCAGTTCGGAGCGAACTACTAGTCTATCTGAAATATAATTATTAACTGTCTTTGATGCGAAAATTTAAACAAAACATTATGACTAGAAACTGAAACTTTTTGACCATTCATGAATTAAAGAAATGATTGAATGTTAGATTAATATAAGGATAAACAGTAGTAGTAGTACTAGTAGTAGTAGTAAGACTAGAAACTAAAACTTTGTTATCATACTTGTATCAAATAAACTGACGGGATTTTGGATTTACATAAGGATCCATCGGTTCCTCGCAAAGTCTCAGTTTAGTTTAACTGAAATATAATTGTTTACTGACTTTAATTCGAAAATTTAAACAAAACTTAATGACTAGGTGTCATGGCTTTTTAGTTTTTAAAAATGATCTATTAATAGTAGGTATTCTTTTATGCTATTATTGATATAAATATTTATATTAATAACACCGATTAACGGCATGTTAAAATATAAATTATAAAAAAATTGTTAAAAAAATAAAAAAAATCGCTAAAATCTACTTAATCAAGATTTTTGTAAGTTTAGATGTTTTCGACAAAAAAAAATTAAAACATCATTGCTAAGTTAAGGACATTACAATCGTTTTGCAGGATATTAATTGGTTGCACCTTGGAGCTATAATATAATGCTACTCCTAACTAAGGACTGTAGTGTTACTTTTGAAGCTCGATTTCATCTAAATTGGAAATTAGAATCGGTTATATCATTTCAGGTACGCTAGAACACAGCACTAGCGGATTTTAAACATTTAGTCCTAAGAAAATTCAACGGTTCCGGTAGAATGTTTTTGTGTTTAAACGTCTAGCTTATTCCCATTAAGTTTTATCTACTTGCCTCAAATTTGGTATTGAAATTAAATATATTTAGTTTTAATTTGTTTAAAAAAATATATCCGATACCAATTTTCAATAGTGCATGAATCGAGTTCAAGAGTAACCCCACTAATGTCATTTCCAAATAGTACTGGCTCACTCTAATGCACTGACCCCTCTTTCAAAGAGTCTTGTGGGATCATTTAATTAAGTCAAAACGAAAGAGAGGTCAGTAGGTTTGAGTGAGTCATTATTAGTTAGAAATGACATCAGTTCATTGCTAGGAGTATAACCAGCATTATCACAGCTTCATGGTTGATTACTTTAAATAATTTTTAGTTTCCTTAGCTCACACGTGATGACGTGAATGAAAGTTTTAAGCAAAATATGATCAGTAGGGCTAATATTGAAACTCATTTTCACGAAAATTGATATTGGTATAGGACACGTTATTTTAGGTACTTTTGAAAACAGTGCTGACGAATTATTAACATTAACGAATTAAAATATTTTTTCGGATTCACGATTTTTTTTTGGGAACTAATAGAATGACATACCCGACTCCAATTTGCATTAAATCAATATTCAAAAATAGCCCTATAGATCTTTATAAAGTATAATAATACGTGGCACTTTTTTATAAACAAATTTGGTAGATGTTATGAGATCAATATCAAACAAAGTAAATCTAGTGACGAATTTGAGGCTATAACAGATTCAATCTCTTGGGGGTTTATAGAATTTGTGGGCAATATTGGGTCTTCCTGAATCTGATTAGATTCATGCGGGGATAATGTTGGTGTTTCATCCAAATTTATAATTTGTGTGGAAGGTGTCTGGCAATCATAGGGAAGTAATGTATCGGTCGTATTAATGATTATTTATTTCTGATGTAGATAAGCTAAGGACTGTCATGATTCCAATGCTAGAAGAATTAAAATCAATCCCCAGCAGACTTCGGAATGGTGTAGTGAGGTCACTCACACAATAGGTGATCAGATCTTCTTTAGCCCTACAAACTTAACGAAGGCTTGCATTAAAAATTGAAAGCCGTATGACCAGATCGCAACCTCAACAAGCACAACAGCTGTATCCCGAGAAAAGGCAGCACATTAAAAATGTTTTTCTTATCCCAGCTTGAATAGTTTTTAACTTATTTTATGCTAAGATGTTCTTATTATACAGATGATGTTAGTTTCACTCCATATAATTACTTATCAAAACACCGATGGTTGCAAACTCTCTCGGAACACCCGGTAGATTCCGATAAAATGGTTAGCCTCTCGAGCTCCCGGGACGCAATGACATCTTCGGCTTTTTCTGAAATAAAATCTACTATCATTAATGAGCAAAATCCTATTTGCGACCTTCGCTCTGTGCCTTGCACTCCACTGCAAAAAAATAATAATTTAGAAATTCCAGCCCTGCCCCTGATTTATTATTATTATTATATTCCTTCAGGTTGGTTATTTTGAAAGTTGGCAACTCTGACCAAACACATACGGACCAAAATAATACTTTCTGATTACAGCTCCAAATTGTTATAACTTTTGTATTGTTCCGTATATGAGAATACTAGTGGTTATCCTGATAACCATTATTGTGCACGACGACCATAAACAATGACCATAGACACATCGGCGAGAGTGACCCAATCCGAACGCGTTGATACATAAGCGATAATATAAGTTAGGTAAAATGTTAATGTTTTAAAGATTTGATTTAAGTATATACGTTTATTTTGTACATGATTATGGTCTTATATACTTTCTGATAGTTTATATATTTAATTTAACTTGGAATATGATGTTTTAGACTAGGATTTGTATTGATTTATGATGTTTTTATGCATGTTAATTTACAAGGATGATTTATGGAAAATTTATGTCTAAAATAGGTTCTATTATCTAGATTTGTATATCAAATGATAGAATATGTTAAATTTTACTGTATTAACATAATTCAAAGCATATAAGTGTTGTAAACAGCCGAAAAATCGGCCAAGTTTGGGTACGATAATAAAATGTTGAATTTCTCATGTTTCACTTACCCGATCTAAATAAAATTAGAATATGTTGTTAGGGGTGAGTAAACAGATGTAATGTGCATGCGACCGCGCCCATAAGACTAATAAATTCGAGAGCGCCGCGCCCGCACGTTTTATACTAGGACGGCGGGGGGCAGGGTAGTATAAAATACTGAAATCGCGGAATTTCGCCGCCACACAAAAACCGAGCGCCGCCGCGTGCACAGCCATGTATGTAAGAATAGGTCTAGATAAGAAATAAGGTTTGTACAATAATACAATTTGATAAATATATGTTTAATAAAGATATTGAATAAAGTATGGTCCCGGGGGTGAGGCAAAGAATATTCTGGAATCCCGTTCCCGAATTTGTATAAATACGGGTGCCGGGAACCGGTTCAGTATTCGCGGTCGGACCTCCAGGAAAAATAAAAACTCTGAAGAATAGGAAGAAACTCCCAGTACAAGAAGAAG
>NJDD01006456.1:10766-29509 GCA_002245505.1 Calephelis nemesis | reverse complement strand
ACAACAAATCTGTCATCATCCAGTCTGGAGGGTAGGGTAGCCGGTTACTTAATTGACCTAACATCCTGACCATAGGACATCGACACATCTATAACATCTTAAGAGTTTTTATGCCACAGTTGCCTCTATCCATCAAGAGATCCGTGTGCTTGTTCTTAGACCTCTCATATTCAAAAAATATATGTTCACGCTATATCCCTTACGGATGAGTCTTTGTATAGAGCCAAGTAACGTGATTGCTGCTGATATGCCTAGTTTCTTCCACATTACAACTATATATTACAAATACGCTCATTTTGGAGACTAAAACGTTTTGGGGTTCGGAAATAAACTGATATAAAATTACCAATACAATGCTATTAAAAAAAATAAGACAGTGAACAAGTAGACGATTCTCATTATGGTAAAACGCACCATTCATGTTACAGATGTATCCCTATGCGTATTCGAAATATCTGATTTCCTTACCGAAAGTATAGTACTATTCAGATATTTTGTGTAGCCTACCTACTGTAACAGTCCGTCCTATGGGATATGCCCCTTAGGCACCTACCAAGAAATGGTAAGTTTTGTTGCTCTGGTAACATTAATGTAGTAAGTACCATACCATATTCTAGTATCATTACCATAAGACTAGTCTTCTGAATATATAAAGGATAGAAAAAGAAAGTCCGCTCATCTAATCAACGTGCAGTCGAACTCTCTGACAGGAGTTTTCTTAAATTTAGCAAACAAACAACTACTAATAATAGAGAATAAAGACATCCTTAACTCAGCGATTTCCACAAATTTTATGCCTAAAGGGGAACATTGAGGACGGAAATTGTGGTCATATTCAAAATCGAAGGATCTTAAATTTTATTTCAAAGCCTAACCTGTAAATTAGCCAGACATTTTTATTCCGATATACTCGAACTCCATTGGGAAAAGGACATCCAGGTGGATGATTTCCTGGTCACCCCAGGCTGAAAGTATATTAAAGTCAATCCTTTGAAAGGATTGAGGCATTCACTAAAATACTCGAACGACAAATTGAAGACAAAAATCAAAGACCTAATTAATGTCTTTAACATTTGTTTTTTCGGTCTTTACCACACTGGTAAAGGAAGGACTATGAAATTCCTATGAATTACTGAATATAATAATAATCTGATTCAAAAATCTAAGACCTTATGTCTCTGACACTTACTGTTACGCACGTAAAATCGCTTACAAAAGCTAATAATATGTAAGCAAATAAACGCACTGTTTTTTATAAAACGAGGCATTTGTTTTGAGAAAAGGACATCCAAGCGGATGGTTTCCTGGCCACCCCAGGTTAATGAGAGTATTTTTACATGTTTCCACAATGAGGAATGTAAATTTGGTGGCGGTTGGCAATGCGTTTCTCGCCATTGTTTAACTCTCGTAGCCCTAGCTCTATACATTTAATTTAATTAACTTTCCGCTACTTTAGGGTTTTAAGAGAATTTCATTACATTTGCAAAGATTAAACTTTTATTTCGGAACTCACTACGTCTGCGTATTAAACACAAGGATGATTTTTTATGATATTGGAAGGCAAACAAGCAGACGGATTTCCTGATGGTAAAAAATTCACGCCGCCTAGAAACACCAAAGGTGGTAATGGTGTCAATCTGATGCCGGGATGTTAGACCTCGAGCAAAAGTAAGTTTACCGGCTACCTTACTCTTCAAACCGGAATACGTCACGACGTTATAGCGGCAGGAATAGGTAAGACGGTGGTACCAATCCGGGTGAGTCGCTGCGAAACTCTACCACTTAGTCAGATGTCACGATGTTGGTGACGGTAAGCCTGTGCTCGCCTTTTACGAGCTATCTGGCAGGAAGGCAGATGGTCTATTCTGCAAAGGAGCCCGGACCAACACGAGGAAATGATTCATTCATGCTGGTTGGGTATTTATTTACCCTTTTTATCTCTGTCTCTTTTAAGTGGCGCTGCGTTGTAAACCAAATTCAGATCGTAACATGACAGTTGATAGCACTGACATTTTGGCGACAAGAATGGTTAAGGCCGTACCAGTAGCGGCGATATGCTACACAACGCTCTACTACCTAGTTTTGACTGACTGAACTAACGAATTACTTAAATTATTAGATTAGATTTTTCCCCGTGTTGGTCCGGGCTCCTTTGAAGAATAGACCATCTTCCTTCCTGCCAGGTAGCTCATAAAAGGCGAGCAAAGGCTTACTGTCACTAACACCGTGACATCTGACTAGGTGGTAGAGTTTGGTACCACCGCCTAACCTATTCCTGCCGCCATAACGTCGTGACGTGTTCCGGTTCGAAGGTTAAGGTAGCCGGTATACTTACTTTTGCTCAAGGCCTAACATCCCGGCCTCAGGTTGGCAACGCACCATTATCAGCTTTGGTGTCTCTGGGCGGCGGAAATTTCTTACCATCAGGAAATCCGTCTGCTTGATTGCCTTCCAATATCATGAAAAAAAAAGATTAGATTAAATGTAAAGTATCGGGCTGTCACATCCCGACGCCGACTAAAAGTTTTTGATTCATTCCATCATTCAATCATTCGTTCTTAAAAATAAACAAACGATTTATTGTAAAAAAAGCTGCACTCTCACGCAAATAATTGTATTGTATCAATCAGAATTGCGCGACAGTCGTCCGAATTGCGGAGCTTCAACCACGTTTCATGACTTTTTCAGATAACGAATATTTTAAAATGGAAACATGCAATTTCATTCACTCGCAGGTGATTACTTGTGATGTGCTTGTTAACATCGTTTTACTTCATTCAACTGTGATTTTTCACACCACTGCCAATTCTGCTGGCAAAGTAAACTTTGTAGTTGATTTCATTCAAATGCCGAAGAGTACAACCATATTATGAGGCACTAGCTCCTTACGCAGTAGCGTCAGTGCTAGTCATTATCGTCTTCCGCCATGGAGAGTGACTAAAGACTAGCAAGCTAAATTTTAAACATCGATTGTACCATTTTGTTTAAAAATTTAATTTAAATTTATTTCCCCGTGTTCCTCCTTCGCAGAATATACCATCTGCCTTCCTGACAGGCAGCTCGTAAAAGGTGAGCATAGGCATCTGACTAGGTGATAGAGTTTTAATGACTTACCCGGATTGGTACCACCGCCTTACCTGTTCCTGCAGCCATAACGTAATGACTTGTTCCGGTTCGGAGGGTAAGGTAGCTGGTAAGCTTACTTTTGGGCGAGGCCTAACATCCCGGTCTCAGGTTGGCAACGCATTACCACCTTTGCTGTCTAGGCGACGTGAATTTCTTACCATCAGGCAATCCGTCTGCTTGTTGCCTTATTGTTAAAAAAATATGCAGTGGAATTCTACCAAGTGAAAAGTAGAAATTCCACTAACAGTAAAAAGTAGAAACTCCACTAACACGTAACTTGTCCTTAAAAAATAACTCGTGGGTAATAAATCAAACACCGACTTTCAAATTGAAATGTATGACAAAATCGTCGACAAAATTCATTGGAGCTATTTTAGAGCGGAAAAAGTTGTAGGATCTGAGTTCGGAACTGCCTCGAGGCAGGTTCAATTACGCGAGTGCGCTGCAGCCAATAATTGGCACCAGAGTCCGCGACAAAGCGCCCACAATGGGCTCTGATTAATTTCCGAACTACACCCGAATTCTAACTAGCAAACACGCAACGAGAGCCGCACCGCCCGCCCGAAATTACTTCATGGCTGTTTAGTTCGTGAACCACAAAGGTATGTGAAATGTGTTGAGTACAAGAAAAGAGGGGATCTTTTCTTGTAGATAAGAATTTATAAAGTAAATAATAATTATTAATCAAATGTATTGAAAGTGATGGTTGCCGAGGAGTTTGTTTTGCCGTTTCTAGGTTAGGCTAGGTTTGGAAACGGTGGTAGTTTACGGTAGACAGGGTTAAATTTAATTATAGTTTTAAAATAATTAAATTGGTTATGAATATAAATAATTGGCTTAAAAGTTAAAGCATATGTAGTTAAATAATATTTTTTATAAATGTTAAAATATTTGCACACATAAACATGGTAGAATATGTTGATATACTTAAATTTTTCTGTAACATCTCATTTACACACATATTCCGCAAATAAATAATTTTCTTTCTTTCTTACTAATAAAACTTACGCGCCCGTTGATCTAGTGTGTAACTTCACTTTTGGTAATCTTTATATATATAATTCTTCTGTGAGTGTGTATGTCACTGAACTCCTTCTAGACGGCTGGACCGATGTTGATGAAAGTTTCTGTGCGTGTTCAAGGGAATTCGAGGATGGTTTAGATGCACAATTTGGTCTCCTGGAATGTTTTTTTAATTATTTTTTAATAATAAGTCGTTGTTGATTTTGGAATGTTTCACATCGGATCCGACAGACTGCGCTACTGTCGAAGCATTAATGTCAAGCGATACGAAGTTTGCTGGGTCAGCTAGTCTTTATATATAATTCTTGTGTTCGTGTGTTTGTTACTGAACTCCTCTAGACGTTTGGATCGATGTTGATAAATCTTTTTGTGTGTGTTCAATAGAATTCAAGAATGGTTTATATTCACAATTTGGTCCCATGGAAAATGTTTTTTTAATTATTCTTTTATTAAGTAGTTGTTGATTTTGGAATGTTTCACATCGGATCCGACAGACTGCGCTACTGTCGAAGCATTAATGTCAAGCGATACAAAGTTTGCTGGGTCAGCTAGTCTTTATATATAATTCTTGTGTTCGTGTGTTTGTTACTGAACTCCTCTAGACGTTTGGATCGATGTTGATAAATCTTTTTGTGTGTGTTCAATAGAATTCAAGAATGGTTTATATTCACAATTTGGTCCCATGGAAAATGTTTTTTTTAATTATTCTTTTATTAAGTAGTTGTTGATTTTGGAATGTTTCACATCGGATCCGACAGACTGCGCTACTGTCGAAGTATTAATGTCAAGCGATACGAAGTTTGCTGGGTCAGCTAGTCTTTATATATAATTCTTGTGTTCGTGTGTTTGTTACTGAACTCCTTCTAGACGGCTGGACCGATGTTGATGAAAGTTTCTGTGCGTGTTCAAGGGAATTCGAGTATGGTTTATATTCACAATTTGGTCCCATGGAAAATGTTTTTTTAATGATTTTTTTGTTAAGTAGTTGTTGATTTTGGAATGTTTCACATCGGATCCGACAGACTGCGCTACTGTCGAAGTATTAATGTCAAGCGACGTATCGCTTCGTAAAGTTTGCTCCAGGGTCACCTAGTAAAATATGAAGTTACACGCCGGATCAAAAGCCGCGTACCTATTTATTAGTAAGGGGGTATGTATATATCTTCATCTCCTGCTAGAGCTTAGTTCAAAAATTGTTTTTTCAGTTTTTATTTTCTATGTAGGCAATAACAGTTTTTTACTACAACGTCAATTGAATGAGAAGTATCTTTTTCTGTTACGTTTAAAGTATATTTACTTTCTAGCCGACCCGGCGAACTTTGTATCACTTGACATTAATAGCAACTAACCGTTTGTGTGAATAAAATTTAAGTGTGGTTTTTCTCCATTTTTCCTGCAATTTTCCAGGGGATTTCTCAGCATGTAATCCTTCTCCTGACAATAACATACAATAAAAAATAATTAGCAAAATTGATCCATTCATTAAGGCGTTATATGATGACAACGCGGAATGGGGATTCATTTTTATACGAATATGTTAAGTAAACATATTCTTTAAAAATCTTCACGCCCATATCACGTAGGTAGAGGTACAACCAGGGCGCACCCACGATTAGCCGAAGACACTAAGTCCCATAATATGGTAGGTGGCAAGCCTATCGCCAATCGGGCACATATCCAATCCCGGACAAAGTTATTTTTATAAGAGAATTGAAAAAAACACAATTTCTAATTATTTTTTATTTCCCGACCCTGGGATCGAACCCAGGACTTCAAGAAGTCAAGTCCAAAGCCGGACCGCTATACAACAGAGGCAAGTAATTAATTTTCCTATTACACTTACATTTTCTAATAAGGTAAATTGTTAAAAAAGCTTGAGTATTGCAGAATAACAATCCCATTTGCGTCACAACATAGTTTGTTGTCTGCAGATTAATCTGCATTGTGCAGGAAGAAAGTGACCGAATGACGTTTAATTTCCTTCTGAGTGGTCTGCTAGCTGGCCCACTGGCAGTCGTCTCATCTGATACCAAGAGATTCAATTAACACTTTGTACTGCGGCCGGTTCCTTTGTTCGACGTACACTGAATGTGATACACATTTATTAAAGTTTGATTGAGACATGTAGTGTAGCTAGTAGTTACTAACTACGAAAGACTTCACACTTAAAAGTCTTTTGTTCAGCCAGCTAACTTATAGAAAAAAAGTGTGGTCTAGCGGTTCAGTTGTTGGGTTCGATTCCCGGGTCGGACAACAAAAATATTAATTGGGTTTTCCAATTTTCTAATAAAAAAATGTTGCTTGGGATTGGAAATGTGCCCAGTTGGCGATAGGCTTGCCACCTATTACACTGTGGGACTTAGTGTCTTCGGCTAGTTATGTTTGGCCTGGTTATGCCTCTGCTGCCTACCTCTTTGGGGATATGGGCGTAAAGATACTACTTTTTTATGGGATAAGATATCAAACATCGCTCTTCTGATTGTAAAAGACAACCTTTCCCTAGAAAACCGGCCACCGTACATTTCGGACCGGAACATGACAATAATAAACACGTCGTTGGGGTAAGAAGAATAGGTAAGTTGGACCTCTACTCGGGCAAGTTATTATACTGCATCCTAACATCCGTTGACGATAACCAATTTAACTTAAGCAGCTTCCGATCTGCCAGGCAAGAAGGTCTAATCTATGGGACCCACACCAACTGGCATGGGCATCGCCAGGATTATTTCCAGGGAGGTGCATCTCCATCTATACATACTATTAACCAATATAAAACATCGAAATAAACATGTATAGCCACATACATATTTACATACTAACACAAACATACATACATACATACTCTCGAAACGCATTACTATCCAGCAAGTTCAGTTAGGTAATTTTTTTATCTACTTTCTTTCCCGAAAGGGAATCCGGGTCGCAGTTGCATCCCCTTGCAAATGCGACCCGGTGCCCATGCCAACCGGAGAACTTACTAACTTGATACTTATATTACTAACTGTACGAGCAGATTAACATCTAAAATGTCTTATCTATATTGAGTTGTTCTGCGCTAGGCCAAGTTTATTTAATCAATTCAAGCATTAGTCACGGTAATTGGACGAAACAAGAAATTTATTGTCAATAGCTTTACCAGCATACACGTAATAGACGAGGAGCTTACGAACGCTTATAACAATGTAAGAAAATCCTTTGAGACATTGTTTAGCATTTAAACGATAATAGTTTAAACGCAGTAAAACTGCAAAAAACCGACTTTAAATTTGGAACATACGTGGTTTTCTCATGAATGCTAATGCAGACCTGGACCAAATGATAATGGGACCACCGCAGGAGTATAGGCTTTCAATTAAAAAAACAATTTTGAAAATCCGTCCACAAACACCGAAATAATCGAGTATCATACATACAAAAAAAACATACGGGTCTAATTGAAAACCTCCTCCTTTTTTCGTTGGTTGAAAATATATTTCTGTTGCTCTCAAATTGAGATACCAAATCACTTTAAAGCGGAATGAATTGCCAAAACTCATGTAAAAACAGAAACCGAACTGTGTAATCGTCGTGGAAGGTCTTCAGGTGGCCGTGGGGGTTGGCTTGTGTATTTAATAATTAAAAGACACGCAGCGTGCTACTGCCTAGACGACATCTTTTTATTAAGACCGAGGGATTGTGTGAGGGAGACAGACGTATACAACTTTACTACATAGTCCATAGATTATATAACACGAACCAGTAACACTAATTGTTACAGCATTTATCGACCGCCTCGTTGGTCAAGTTGCTAGCGTGCACGCCTAACTACGCCGACCAACCGCGACGCTCGGGTTCGATTCCCGACGGGGGCAGGCATTTGTGTGATGAACATTTAGATGTCTGCATTTCCGGGTCTGGGTGTTTATTAAATTTATTCTTGTATCTATTTAAGTATTTCTATGTATTAGAATTGTTGACTAACACCCATAACACAAGCATGCAATTTGCTTACTTTGGTGTTAGATTCAATTTGTGTAACTTGTCCAGAGATATTTATTGATTTATTATTTATTTCTAGCAACTTAAAACCTAACATTGATTTATAATGGACTTACTAAACCTTTACATGTATAAAGTACATCTGCATTGCTACAGCGAAGGTTGGCGGGAAACTAGCTCACTTAACTTGGGGCAGGTCGTAAAAGGCGAGTATAGGCTTGCCGTCACTAACACCGTGATATCTGACTAGGTGGTAGAGTTTCGCAACGACTCACCCGGATTTGTACCACCGCCTTACCTATTCCTGCCGCTATAACGTCATGACGTGTTCCGTTTCGGAGGGTAAGGTAGCCGGTAAACTTACTCTTGCTCGAGGCCTAACATCCTGACCTCAGGTTGGCAACGCACCATTACCATCTTTGGTGTCTCTAGGCGGCGTGAATTTCTTACCATCAGGAAATCCGTCTGCTTGTTTGCCTTCCTATAACATAAAAAAAAAAACATACTATTTACATTTTTCATATATTCAAGAATAGACAATAATTATTTTACAATTCAAAAATTGTTCGAAAGCTCTTACAGTATAAGCAGGCTTCGGTCATTAGTTTCTGAAACATCGCTATGAATCTGACCATGCCAGGAAATTAAACGACGACGCCCTGCCTCCTGGCTGTATGGCCGTTTAATTACCTTCCCCTAATAATCTACGCGTACAAAGATGTTAATTTATGCATCAAATATCCACCTAATATTTACCTATCAACTGGCAGCTGTACATACACCTGCAAAAATATGGAGGGTATTTTAGAATTAGAATCACAAGATTTTTTTTTCATATAGACATGGGTAAGCCTTAACTTACCCTTCAGATCGGAACATGACACTGTCCTGAACCTGCACTCTCTCTGTGGACCTAAAAGTTGACTGGTAGAGTGTGCTGTAGGCATTAATTTCGCCTATATTACTAATTACTTATTTTTTAACTTTAACTTATTTTTTAGTGCTATAAAGTTAAAGAAGTAAATAAAATCATCTGAGAAATTGCTTTGAATATTTTGACAAATATTGTCATTACTAGCTGCGCAACGCGGTTTCACCCGCGTAAGTCCCAATCCCGCGGGAACTTCGGGATAAAAAGTAGCCTATATGTTATTCTGGGTCTTCAGCTACCTACATACCAAATTTCATCGTAATCGGCTTTGTAGTTTTTGCGTGAAAGAGTAACAAACATCCATACATCCATACATACAAACTTTCGCATTTATAATATTAATAGGATATCAATAGATGTTACCTCTAAGGGGTCACCCTAAGAGCTAACATATATTGATATAACGACGAATCCCAATTTCGCGTGGTCATCACGTTACGCCTGAACGGATATATCGAAATAGTTAATTCGTTTTTGTTGCTTTGATTATTCTTTCTTTCTTTCTTTAATTCTTTATTGTATACAAAAAGTAAAAAAAAACAATTAAAAATGTAAAATTATACAAAAGGCGAGCTTATCTCTAAAAGAGATTTCTTCCAGCAAACCCAAAATAGAGAGAATGCATAAAAGAAATGTAGAACATACAGTGCACAATATAAAACTTACTTTACAAAAAAAACACAAACTAAATTACTAATTATGACTAAAGTGCCAACATGCTAATTAATTACACACCAAAACGCTCCATTACTGCCTTCTTAAAAACTCTTAAAAACTTAAAAAAATATTGTTCTTATGAAAGAAATACTGAGAAACTTGCAGGAAAAGTAGGAGAGATCATGGTTCTAACCATAAAAACTGTTAATGTCAAACGATACGAAGTTCGCCGGTTAAGATAATTTCTATGAAAAAATATAAAAGGCTTGAATTCAAAGTGTCTAAGCATAAAAAGAAGTAATTACCATACGTCAGAATCTCTAAGCTGAACAGTTAATGGAGTCGTCGCAGATCGGCCTGACGTGACGATGTCTCGTCGGCCGCACTGTCCTCGCCTCCCGTTTAATTTCCTGAAGCGTCGGCTGATTGTGGGACTATTGTCACCCGAATGTGTCCACAAGAACTGCCAAGTTTTCCTGTATTTCATTATTCCAATTTGCGAGCCGTTGCCTACATTATAATTATAATTACTTGCAGTAATACGAGTAGTTAACACACTTATTTCACTCGTTAAAACATTTCAATCACTATTAAAGTATTACCTATGGGCATTAGTTTGACCGCCTCGTTGGTCGAGTGGCTAGTGTACTCGCCTACACCGACTAACCGCGAGGCTCGGGTTCGATTCCCGACGGGGGCAGGCATTTGTGTGATGAACATTTAGATGTCTGCATTTCCGGGTCTGGGTGTTTATTAAATTTATTCTGTATCTATTTAAGTATTTCTATGTAATAGTATCGTTGACTGACACCCGTATCACAAGCATATTATAATTTACTTACTTACTTTGGGGTTAGATTCAATTTGTGGGATTTGTCCTGAGGTATTTATTATTTATTATTATTATTATAGTTATTAGTTCTAAATCGTAGGCACCTAAGTATTCTTTAATTGTCTTATTAATAAAAATCACTTACTTCAAGTATCATCCGAGCTTACTACAGAGGCGGATTGAATGTAAAGAGCATCCTAGGCAAACACCTCTTTAGCGCCCCTTTATTAGAGAATAGAGATATCTAGGTAGAATTGGACACGTGTACTAAGGTACCTATACATGAATGAAATATGTGATGAGAGTGAAAAAAGTGAGAAGTACAGAAGAAGTATTGGAAATCCTTTGGAACCAGATCTGACCGTGTATGTGTTTTGACATAAACATTAATTTTGTTAATATTTTTCTTTGATCAAAAACTTCGCGCGCCTGCCACTTAGTTATATCGCGCCCCTAGACACGTGCCTACTTTTGCCTTAAGGATAATACGCCTCTGTTTCTACTGCTTACTGTTAATTGTTATTCCCTGAGAAACAAAGTATTAAAAAACTTAATATTAAAAAAGTCCTTTATGAACGTGGTGTAATCATATACAATACCTTCCTTACGAGAGGTTAACGCGTAGCGTAGAGTAGGTCTTGGTTAATTCCAGAATGTAATGCTACGTAAGTATGTACAAAATATACTTTTCTAAATTAATAAATACTAGTGGTCGCCCGTTGAAATTCGACCATAACAAATTTTATATCTGTTGATAAGAACGCCATCTGTGATCTTTTATCGTTATCATCAATATATTTGTTTGTGTGTGTCAAACGCATGGTAGTGTGGGTAGCGTTCTGCATTTCTCCTACACATAAACGACAAGTGTGAAAAATCGTATGCTCCTGCGTCCGCGCAATTTTCGTAAAAAGGGGTCGAAAAAAGTTTTGAAATCATCTTTTAATATATAGATATTGAAATGTAATTTAAATAAAATTTAAACGTTACTTATTAATCAATAATAATTTAAAATTAACGTCATTAATATAGTTTTTTAGGTACCTACTGATGATTTAAATTTGTTCATTAAAAAGTTTTTGACACAGTAAGGGCCAATTGCACATTCTCGGGTTACATTTAATATGGAGTTAAGCTGTCAAATATAAGGTGATTTAAACCAAGTTAGACGATAACTCAGTGTTAAATACTTAACCCAGGAACGTGCAAGTGGCCCTAAGTATTTCTTCTGTTAATAAATTAACTAAGGCTTACCGAAACTTTTCAAAAGGTAAATCTTTGATATTGGGGATGTGAGTATTCATTCCCATAAACATGCAAAACAACGTTTCGTTTATACACGTCCAGCCATTGTACAGGGACATATAGTTAATTATTGTTTCTTGTTGATTCATTGAAATGATTTTTGTTTAATACGAATAGATTGGGATTTCTTTTCACAAATAAGCCTACTTCGTATTCGTATAGATCAGGTACATACATACATATCTTCATGCCAAGTCCCTTACGAGGGAAGGTAGAGAGCATCGAGTGCCAGAATTCACGATCCTGACAAACCTGTCTAGCATGCTTAACATTCATTACCCTTTTCATACAAACACACCGGTTTTATAGATTTGGTAACGGAAACATACGCAATGATTTAAATTATTAAGTGTTCGCATGTATCAGTTCTACCTTTTCCACATATTCTTCTCATTATTTTCTTTCGTGCCCTAAAAGCTTTCATAGTGTCAACATAGCTTCCCCAGAGAATCAGACCGTATCTGAGTAAGGTACATATATTACTACCAAGTACACACTAGCTGGCCCAGCCACGCATTGCTGTGGCTCAATAATTAGGTATAGGTTAAATTATAGATGTCAAACAACATTGAAAAATTTTATCGATGAATTAACGTACACCGCACTCTATGAAAACTTCATAAAACTAACCAGGAAAGAAACAATTAATTAATAAATTTTATTCGTTTACATTCACGACATAAGTGAATAATTGAGAATCATCCCAAACTATCTAACTATCCTATCTTTTAAGTTATACCAAAATACGAGTACATGTGAAATTTGATTGAAATCAGTTCAGTAGTTTTGGAGTTTATCGGCAACATACATCGTGACACAAGATTTTTATATATATAAGATGGTACGCAAGTTGTGAAGCTTTTAATAAAGATATCTGTTCTAGGCGTTTCACGACAAAAAGAAATTTGTCTAGTTTTCCACATACGTTATTAATGTGATCCTTCCAACTGCATGTCTTATCTAAGGTGATTCCTACAAATGTTGTAAAACCTATATTTTCAATTAAAATTCAAAATTGTCTTTTTTTATGATATAGGAAGGCAAACAAGCAGACGGATTCCTTGACGGAAAGAAATTCACGCCGCCTAGAGACACCAAAGGTGGTCATGGTGTGTTGCCAACCTGAGGTCGAGATGTTAGGCCTCGAGCAAAAGTAAGTTTACCGGCTACCTTACACTCCGAACTGGAACACGTCATGACGTTATGGCGGCAGGAATAGGAAAGCCGGTGGTACCGATCCGGGCGAGTCGCTGCGAAACTGTACCACCTAGTCAGATGTCACGGTGCTAGTGGCGGTAAGCCCATGCTCGCCTTTTACGAGCTGCCTGTCAGGAAGGCAGATAGTCTATTCTACAAAGGAGCCCGGACCAACACGGGGAAGGTATTAATTACATATATTTCAGTGAAGCTTTATAGAAGTCCTAACAAAGTTAATCAAACTTTGCTTTAGCTAGATTAAAATAAAGACCTACTTCCGTACTCGCACTCACATACGCTTATTAAAGACATCTCAGATTCTAATTAATATTCATGTTTCTAGTTAATATTTACAAAGGATTGTGGTTAATTAAGAGTTACCAAATAAAGAAATACATAAATATGATGTAGTATCTTCACGCCCATATCCCCGAAGAGGTAGGCAGTGGCACAACCAGGGCACCTACGACTAGTCGAAGACACTAAGTCCCACAATGTGATAGGTGGCAAGCCTATCCCCAACCGGTCACATATCACTTACATATACAAATCACTTGACAGACAAGTAACTGAGTCTTAAATAACATGGGGACAAGGTATAACCCGTCTAATTTGAAGTAAGTATAAGGGCATTCAGATTTAAAATAACTACTGCTAGTAGTCATATTATTTATATGAATAAAAAATAACAAACTTAATATTTTTTTTATGACGTTGGAAGGCAAACAAGCAGACGGTTTTCCTGATGGTAAGAAATTCCCGCCGCCTAGAGACACCAAAGGTGGTAATTGTGCGTTGCCAACCAGAGGCCGGGATGTTAGGCCTCGAGCAAAAGTAAGTTTACCGGCTATCTTACCCTCCGAACTGGAACACGTCATGACGTTATGGCGGCAGGAATAAGAAAGGCGGTAGTACCAATCCGGGTACCATTATTATATTTTTGAAGTGAAAACTTTAGGCGCGTTGAGCGTTTTGGTAGAGGGTAAAATCCTCGGTTCGCGTCACCGACATGCTAATGATAATTAATAGTATATGTATAGCTATGGAGAGCCAGACTAGCGCACGCGCAGTAGCCTGTGTACACGTATACACTAATACATCCACTATTTCTGACTGTATTATGTGCGCGTTGGACGTTTTATAAATTTCATATAATTTTTGCATATAGTTTTAATTACTCTCAATTTAATAGTTCTGTTTTCACTTCTATCGGCAGTCCCACGACTGCTACTGTTTTTTTTATATAAATGTTGCGTGATAATGAAAATGAAATTCCACAGAATCAAAACAATTTATGAAATTAAAATGGTATGTACACACAGATGATATACGACTCACGAACCAATACTCATTACACGGAACGCATCTTATCCTAAAATCGAACAAACGGCAGAAGCTTGTTTATTTCATAATGAGGTTATTGGCTAGCATTCTAGGCCTTATCTGTCTAGTCCGTAGCGAAGAGAGCGCCAAATTGGCGTGGCGAAGTCGCGGGCGCGCCGATCGCCTGCAGATATACCTAATTAAGGGCCCCATGCACCGATCTATTTGGTGAGATCTGCTCGCTGACGTGTGAAAATACCCAATTAATTAACGCGAAACGGAGCCCTATGAGTGGGTATTTTTATAGAGCTTGCGCATTTTGAATGACTGTTGCGTTGGTCCAGTAGTAAGGATCATGCAATTTCGTGACAAACATCTGAATCTCTGAGCTTGATAATTTATCTTGGTATTTGAAATGTATTTCTTTGTATTAGTATTGTTGACTAATATCTCAACACAATTTAATGCAAAAACGTACATCTCATAACGTCCCTCGCATTACTAACTGTCCTATCTCATTAATTCGGCGATTTGAGTTGGGACTTAGGACTAAAAATATCTTCTTGAATTCGTTATCTACAATTTCTCTAACCCACGTAATTGTACGATCATTGATTCTCGACTTATTGACATTTCTCTAAAGTTTAACTAGAAACTCAACATAAAATTACCAAACTGAAAAAGCGTGGCTTCTGGAAATTGTCTAAACTGAGATAGGACAGTTAGTCATGCGAGGGACGAATTAAGTCATAAGTGTATGTAAATCGTACATATAAAATATTAAAATAACCAACTATAGATACATTAAAGACTAAGAATTACAATAATTAGAACAGGCTTTGGAATGGTTTTGAACTCAAAACATTTTTTGTGCCAGTTTGCGGTTCATATGTCTGTTACCTATCTCTCTGTTAGCTACAGTCCAACTTAAAATCTTATCAACGTCGGAGCGGAAGTCATGTGAATCGAATAAAATTTCTGACTAGTTAAATTCTGAAATAATAACGTAGCCGAAGCTAAAGGCGTACTCACCTTTATGAATATTTCTGTTAAAAATACAGTGCAACATTTTTGACATTAGATGTAACTGATTGACACGTATCTATTAACCACTAAATACAGAAAACTTTACGTCTTCAGGTATATGGACGTGAAGATAAATAAAATAAATGAACATCCCTGGCCAAATCACACAAATTTAATCTAACCCCAAAGTAAGCAAATTACATGCTTGTGTTATGGGTGTTAGTCAACGGTTCTAATACATAGAAATACTTAAATAGATACCGGAATAAATTTAATAAACATCCAGACCCGGAAATGCAGACATCTAAATGTTCATCACACAAATGTCTGCCCCCGTCGGGAATTGAACCCCAGCCTCGCGGTTGATCGGTGTAGTTAGGCGTGTACGCTAGCCACTCGACCAATGAGGCGGTCGATATTTTTACTTTTTGCTAAATGTAGAAAACATAATAATAAACAGTTATTCATTATTCTTTCATGCATTCGCTCTTAGGTAAATATAATCCAAGCCTCTACCCGATCTCGGCCATCGCTCCTCGCGTGCTATAAAAGACCTGGCCTAGCTCCTGAGCTGCCATTCGTGATTTAATTTGAAGTGTTTCCAGGAATTGGGTGATGTAACTGTTTAATATGGCGGAGCGTGATTTAGTTTGCCAATTAAATGCAATTACCTTGCATAGATTAAATATTTGTGTTTTCTTTTTAGAAAAGTTCACTTTAATTGGATGTTTGACTGTGGTGACAATAAAATATGAAATATTTTAAGACCCCATACGTAGTCAGCCACAAGAGCCAATCGCCGCACGCCCCCATTCCATTTTTACTATGAAATATTGTGCTCTAAAGTAAACGTCTTAAGCGACAAATCACTATTTTTGACACTATAAAAGTAATTTGAAAAAAGTATAAAAACTGAAACACTTATCTTTAAGTTATGGTACTTATCTATGTTTATGTTAAATCTGGTGTCGATATTTTCATAATTGAAGTAGACAGTTGGGTTTCGCTTTCAAAAAAGGGTTAACTTTTTGATTTTTTTCTATCGAGCAAAGTGAAATGAATCGTGTTTTGGAAACACTAGTCTTGTAAAGCATATTCATGTAAATGTTTTGTATTTTTGTCACCAAGATCCATGATTGCTTTGTATGAAAAAAACATTATAATGCTGACTTATTTTAGCATACATGGACCCTTAAGCATTGCAGCTAAAAGGCAAACATACAATTTTATTCATGGGCCAATGTACATACGTTTTTATAATAAACTTCCCGAGCATATTAAAAACTAACAATTTAATTAATTTCAAAAATGTATTAAAATTAAGTCGTATTGTAAGGGTTATATTTTTTTCCATTCACAAATTATCAAGCGATACGAAGTTAGCCAGGTCGGCTAGTATCCTACTATTTCCGACTAATATTATAAATGCGAAAGTTTTCAGGGATGTGTGTATGTTTGTTACTCTTTCACGCTCGAATGGTTAAAAGGAATTATCTGGAATTTGGAGCACAGATGGATTGTGACCTAGATTTACATATAGGCTACTTTTAATCCCGGTCGCACGAGGGGTTCCTGCTAAAACGCGGACAAAGACGCAGGTAACAGCTAGTAGGTATGTATATACATATTTATAAATAAACAGAAGATGTACAAAAAGAGAATTTATCCCAAGCACGGGAAAATTACTGAAATAAAATAACCTACAAAAAAGAACTCAAAGCTCGCACGTGTCGCCCGTTGCGGCCAGATTGATAGGTGTCGGTTAACAATTGCCCTTTGTCGGCAATAAATCGTTAATTGCATTAAATGATCATTGAGTTTTTAATTACGTCGCCCATTGAGGTGTCGGCCATTGCTATAAAAGTTAAACTCTACGCCCTGGGATATTAATCTTTTTTATAACACTGGAAACAAACAGATTTCTTGATAGCAATACCTCTGTGGTGTAGCGGGCTTGGACTTGGCTTTGTAAGGCCACGGATTCGATTACTTCTTGTAACAGTCATGGAAACACGTTAATCATTATTAAATGTAATGAATATACCTAGTTAACAAAATCTAACGGATTTCCATATGGTACAAATACGTCGCCTGTAGACATATTATAGTGATTGTGTGTTGCAAATCAGAAGCTGAGATCCCGACTTCCTTGCCCTACAAATTGGCAGTTGGTGTCAGAAATTCAACTCACCCAATCAGAAAAACTCGCACGAGTCACTATACAGTCGAGTTGAGATTGATAGGTGTGTTAACAATTTCTTTTTGACGGTAAATTGCTAATTACATTAAGTGATCATTGAGTTTTTTAATTACGCGGCCCGTCGAGGCGTCGGCCATCGCCATAATAGTTGCCAGTCAGTGCATTTAATAAAGCTGGACTTCGGAATGTTAGTAGTTTCTCTCTCGGAATTTCTATTATAAACTTCATCGTTTTCATCCTATGTATTTTTAATATATCAGATATTGCGGTTGGAATTAAATTTGCTTTTCAATGAAATTACTGAAAATATCTTCACGCTTGTATTATCAATATGATGGGCATAATTACAACTAGTGTTCACGACAGTGGCGAGCACTGACGCTATAGCGGCAGTAGTACCACAGCACTGTTTAATATGTTAGAGTTGTTGTATAGTACTTTATACTAAGCAAGCAGCCTAAATTATAAGATAGAGTCGTCAGATCCCAGAGCTACAAAAAATCTCTAATCTAAAAGAAATATTACGACACTGACGGCTCTATCAACTCTTTATATTATTTTTTTATATTATAGAAGTTCAAATTAAGAGACGAATTTCCTGAAATATGCCTACGTCACATTTTGACACTAAAATTGTTATGTTAATGTTCCAAATATGCTCATTCGTCCTCACGAACTTCTAAAAATAAACTTGGTGGAATATTTTTTTGGTTAACTAAAACTTGACATTTTTTAAATGAAATGTATGTTAATACCCAACTATTCCTGTAAGTTTTCTACAAAGTTTGTTTTATAATGAGCTTTCTTAAAGCTGTAAATTATATAAATTTATTTTCCTTTTGTGATATACACTGAAATAAGCACTATATCGGCTATAAAATTGTCTGTACGTTAGTTAACTTTCACAAAAAGCACAAGAAGAAGAATATGACACTTTTTGACCTTCTCTGAAAAGAATTTAACATTAAAGGTGCCAGTTCTTACCTGGCTGCACGCAGCAGCAGGCGATACGTCTGAGTTATATTGTAGCGATACGAGTACGTCTGCGTTATGTTGCAGCGATACGTCTGCGTTATGTTGCAGCGATACGTCTGCGTTATGTTGCAGCGATACGTCTGCGTTATGTTGCAGCGATACGTCTGCGT
>NJDD01006454.1:10707-22276 GCA_002245505.1 Calephelis nemesis | reverse complement strand
GTTTATTAGAATTTGTGTTTTTTTTTTAATATTGTCCTTCTGTTTTTGCAACTGAATTGTTAATTGCACTTACATTTCAGGGACCCTGGCCAGAACAAAATGTAATAAACTGCTTGCTTATAATTTTTTAAGATACCCCTTATCATAAATAAATACAAGAGCATGGATCTGCAATTTTTGCATGTTTTGTGTGTCCGTCATCAATAAAGCCCTTTACTCTTACTGTTTTATTACAAATTAGGGGTCAAATTCACTTCATCAAATAAAAGGGCACACATATTGTTATTTTTGCAGCACTTTGCCCTTATTGAGAAAACATGTGTACGGTCTTAACACCGTACAATCTGCTGCGTCGGCACTATCCGCCGCCGCAGCCGCTTTTCCTTAATTTGCGTAATGTTTAGTATAGCGTTGACTGCGACATCAATCAGACCGCGCGTACTCTTATCAAAATCATTAATTAACATTAGCATCATTTATCAAATCATTAATTATCATTATCAATAAAATTAGCAATAAACAGACTTTACTATCATTTAGCAATTATCATTTAAAGGTGTATAGTCCCGGACTCTACATCTTTTTTGGTCCTTCGAGCTTAAACGGACCTCGCGAGTGCACAAAACTGTGTGTGTGAGGTGAACTAGTGTAGCTCGACTGTGCTATCAGGATACTCAGTTCTGATCGAGAATTTAAGCATCATCATAACATATACATCACAAGAACATAAGCATAACATCAAGTAAGATCTTTGCCTTTTATTATATAATGGAAGGTCTACTAGAAACCCAGCAGCAACTTATTACAGCTATTGAGCAGCTATACTCAAATTTCAAAAAAGACGGCGCCGATCGTAAGACGCCGGACTATGGGCTTGTACACAAAACTGCGATGCGACGCGATGCGAATTCGCAACGTAGAAAATTACGACACGAATTGCTGCGATGTGATTTCGTGCGGCAAGGCGTCTCCCAGGGTGACCATTCCTTCGACGACCGTTAACCGTACTAAACGTATTTTGAATTGAAAATTAGGTCGTGACATGGATCGTAAAAAAAAATGTGCACTTTTATTATTGCTTAGGAGATACAGGAAAAAGAAACAAAGAAGATTTTGGGTTCATCCATTTATTACTATTATGAATCCCGATGGAAACTATTTTCTTCTAAAATGTAAAGCTTTGAAAACCGACGAAAATAAATTTTTGGAGTATTTTAGAATGAGTATATCTTCATTCGAAGAGCTTTTAAGTTTATTATCACCATATCTTCAGAAACAATCGTACAAGGGGAGAATTCCTGTTATGCCTTTGGAAATGATTAGCCTCACTATCCGGTAAGTAAAGTAAAACAATAATTGTTTACATTAGTTTTTATTGAGAAAAGAGTTTTTAAAATATTACAATCCATAAAATTTACGAAAAATCAAAGTCTTCTTCAGTTGAAAGTGTGCTTAATATTGTGCTTGAGTTAGAAAAATCATTACTGGGTGAATTAATTTGATCTGGTATGTTAGATGACTGTGGACGTATCAGTGGTGTTTGATAAGATGTCGCAAAATGTTGAGTTTGATAGCCACTCTGGTAGTTGCTATTCGGATAGTAGTAGCCATGAGGTTGATGCAACTCTGTTAAAATTTGAAGAACTCTGCTCTGAAAGATTAGTGTTTTATTGTCATCTAATCTTTCAAGTGATGGTAGAATACCTTTAAAAAAATATGTGTCTATTCTCAGGTTCCTTTAAAATCTTTACAATATCATCTTCAAATTTATTACTAAACATCTTTCTTTTTGGTGGCTGCCTTTGGTAACGTGTTTTAGATGTACATTCTTGATTATCTTGCTCATTTTCTGACTCATTTATACGAGTAGTGGTCTCATTTTGCAAATTTTTCTTAAGAAATTGTAATTGTTTGTACAGATGGTATTCTTTTATATTTTTGGATTCATACCCTGACCTACTTGCATCTTTGAGTTTCTTTTCATATTTATTAAAGGTATCCTTAATCCCCCTCTATCTTTGTATTACTGAATTACCTGCAAAAAGAAATAGACAATATTTAATTTATTCATTCATATATTAATCTTTATTATTCATCAAATACCAATTGTACTGAACAATAGGCGAACTTAACGCGAGAAGCGTTGTCTACCAATTAATTAAATTAAAATAATTTATGTATGTTTATGTCGTTTTAGGTTGGTGTTCTTTATTTTTCAAGTTTGTTATATAAATTAATCCTTTTTTTTTCTATTTATGTTACAGATTCCTAGCGACCGGAAATGAAATCAGAAATATACATTTAGATT
Source organism: Calephelis nemesis (assembly GCA_002245505.1). Lineage (NCBI taxonomy): Eukaryota > Metazoa > Arthropoda > Insecta > Lepidoptera > Riodinidae > Calephelis > Calephelis nemesis. The sequence continues at coordinate 19,968 of NJDD01006454.1, read as the reverse complement.
ATTATCGAGGAATAAGTACAGTTGCTAAGATAATACGAGTAGTTTGTAATGCAATATGGAAATTTTGTTTAAATGCAAACATACCAAAAATAACACAACAGCTGTTTGAAGAAATAGCTGCGGACTTTGACAAGAAAGCCAACTTCCCTAACTGTATTGGAGCCGTTGATGGGAAACATATTCGTATTCGTAGTCCCCCAAAAAGTGGATCACTTTTTTTTAATTACAAGGGATACAATTCAATAGTTTTGTTGGCTATTGTGGACTCGAAATACAGATTCATCTATGTGTACATAGGAGCATATGGAAAGGAAAGTGATTCCACTATTTTCCATAACACGAAACTGTACGACTTACTGATGAGAGGTGATTTGCCTACACCAACATCAAGGCCGTTACCGGGCTTTCAAGAACCGGTTCCATTTGTTTTTGTCGGAGACGAAGCTTTTTCTATTTCGAATAATGTCATGCGTCCTTATTCTGGCAAGCATTTGTCTGTTAAACAAAGAGTATTCAACTACCGTTTGAGTAGGGCAAGAAGATATGTCGAGTGTACTTTCGGGATACTGGCCAATAAGTGGCGAATATTTAACCGGCCCATTAACGTTTCATATGATTTTGCAATAGATATTGTTAAGGCTTGTTGTATACTACATAACTTCATAGATGATTCCGAACTACAACCACTTCAACAAGGGTTGAATGTAGGTAGTCAGGTGGTAAGTGCAAATATAATTAGAAACGAATTTTCGGATTACTTTACTAGTGAAGTTGGAGCATTAAGCTGGCAACTACAAAAAATTTAAGAATATACAATACGACTTGCGTTGTTGCTCGCGTTCTTGGTAATAAGTCAATACAACAGGTACAAAAGGATCACATCGTAAAACATTAAAGTAACTCGTTGTCGACGCCTAAACATGTAAACAATTTAAAGAATATTTTTTGTGATTATATGAATAGAATGTTTGATTTGTAGGTACTTTTAGTAAAAAGTAAAAAAGGTATACTTAATAAATGTATTTGTGTACTTACCAAGTTTAGTTTTTTCATTGTTTTCTTTTACCTCGAAATTTGGATATAAACTTTTACACACGTCCTTCCAAGCATCTTGTTTGATGAATTTTTTTTTATAATCTTCATTACTACTGTCCCAAAGAACAAAGCGCTCCTCAATAAGTGATATTAAAAAATAAACGTCGTATTCTGTCATTTTTAAAGTACACGACTTGCCCAAACGCTGTCCCTGAGCGAACTAAAAATGGCGTCAACAAATGTGACGAAACATCGCAGGAATGCGCGATGCGAATCAATTCGCAAGTTCTTGCGATGCGTAGAGGGAGCTCGCAGATTTTTGCGATGCGACGTCGCATCGCAGTTTTGTGTACAAGCCCTATATCAAGCGTCGTTTGGACACTCTGGATCAATATTGGAGGGAGTTCAAAAACAATCACTTAGAATTATGTGGGTATGGTATCAGGAATCATACTTATTTTACTAATAAGTTATTTGAGCAAACTAATGACAGGGTTGATTATATTTCATCAGCCTTGAGCAATTATTCGGTGAGGGAAGGTAAGCATGCCACTCCTTTACTAAAACCAGCAACTCCTCTTGGAGTAGTAGAGGCTCCTCAGCAGCAATTGGGAACAGAGCACTCTACGTCGAGACCGGCGACACCAGGTCCTAGCACGCAAGGTGAGATTATGTCGCAGCCTATAACGTTTGCTGCCAAAGGTATTAATAGTAAGACGGATGAAATGCTTAAAAAACAATCTAGCAACTTCAGAGCATTCCAGCGCACGATAAATAATATACATTTAGATACGGTAACAGAAAAATGGGAGTTTGATGATCTTTTACGTACAATTTAGGCGCGTTGGTCGGCTATAGATTCACTTCATCTTGACATAGATAGTAAACTGGAGGGTTGTAATCAGGAATACGACCAAACATTTGATCATTTCGAAGCGACGTACATCAATATCAAGAGAGCCATTAACAAAAAAATGTCGTCGATAAGTCACCGGGAGAAGTCGACTCCACAAATGGAGCTTCCGAGTTTCAGCGGCAGCTTTCAGCAGTGGACATCATTTAAAGATCTTTTCACGGAGACTATTCCCACCAACCCATCCTTATCAGCCGCTCAAAAAATGCAGTTTTTAAAAGGCAAGCTTAAAGGCGAGGCTGAGAAATTGGTGCAGCATCTTCAAATCAGCTCGGACAACTATATCACCTGTTGGGATATACTGAACCACAGGTACAACAATAGGAAGCTTATATTTAGGTCTCATATTAATATTTTATTGAACATCCCTGTCATGGTGCAGGCGTCATTTAATCACATCAAAAGATTACATGACAGATCACTTGAGACGTTAAATGCGATTAAAAACTTAGGCGTAGACATAAGTACGTGGGATCCGTTATTAGTACACTTATTATCCCAAAAATTAGATCCTGACACGCACAATGAATACATAGCATCCCTAAAGTACCCTAGAGAATTACCAGTATTGCAAGAATTATTAGAATTCCTTGAAAACAAGTTTACGGCCGTAGAAACAGCGAGAAAGAAGCAAGAAAATCCGGTGCATAAAACTACTCATAATTATCAAGACATAAAACAGTACAAAAAACCATATTTTAAACAATCTTTCGCGTCAAATAACAAGGTTGAGCAATCGCCGTCATGCAAAAACAGCAAGTTGACAAATAACTTATGCCCGCTTTGTGCAACACGAGAACATGCATTATATTGTTGTACAAAATTCATGGATGTGTCTCCTCAAGCTCAAAGGCAGTATATAACGAATAACAATATTTGCATTAATTGTCTGTATAAACATAATGGTAAGGCATGTTTTTCCGAGAAACGTTGTAAAACATGCAATGCCGCACATAATACAATCCTTTTTTTTTTTAAGTGTGGAAAATCCCCCCGGATACCCACTGCTCTTGGGGGAGAACAGCGGGTTATGTCGGACTCGAACCGACTAAAAACCACACTATGACCTTCCTGCCGCCCGGCTAGGAGCGAGATGGGGTCGCGTTGGCATTCACCATCTCGCTCTGCGGCTACGGCCCGGTCCTTACCGGGCCTCCTCCCGCGCTGAAAGAGGAGCGACTCCGGCCACTGGAGTCGCCCCCCAGGCGTGCGAGGCCGTGCTGGCCAAAGGAAGTCCCCCGACTCCCCCCGGCAGCCCCGCATCGGAAGCACTTTGAAGGCGGTTGAACCGCCTTCTCGCGCCCCCGGTCCGCCTGCGCCGGAGCGGGCCTGTGTTGACAACAAGCAAGTGTTCTTTGATGAAGGCGTGATCACCCAACACAGGCTCTGAAAAAAGCAGATTTTGTGCCTATTTTGAAAACTGCCATAGATAANNNNTTGAAACCTGCCACTATTAAAAATGGTTTCAAAACTTGCGGTCTCTTACCATGGAATCCTGATGCTTTGGATTATACAAAATGCTTGGGCAATTCCAAGGGAACAGAAACAAGCCAGCCTCACTGTATAAATATTAATGCAAACGATAGAAACCGTATGACGAAAAAAGATTTTATTAATATTGTCGGAATGGAAAATATAAATAAAATAAACAAAAAATATATAGATTTGATACTGGATGTAAACTTCTCCAAAATCTTTGGGAATTTTTTGGAAATGCCTTAGCAGGATAAATAGAAACAAATATTGAATCTCGTGCGATTTCTAATGATGAAACTTTGGAAAGCTCAATGGTACAAGAACACTTGGATATTGAAAACATTAATGTTGTTTTCGCAGATAATGTTTAAGGAAATAATGAAATTTCTAACATTCCATATTTCCATGAAATTGAAATACAAAACACGAGCGAGCCTAACTTATCTGTCGTTTCGGTGATTTCAGAACAACATTTAACATTGCCGGCAAATAAGATCGCATCTACTTCACTGCCCAAAACTCCAATTAAACTAAATTTGACATCAGTACAGCTCAATGATTTTCTCATCCTCCCGAAGACACCACAACGCAAAGGAACCAAAAACCGAAACCCGATCAAAGGAATATTTCTCGACATGAGCAAAGCTTTCGACTATGTAGATCACGAGATTCTCTTGAACAAGCTAGAAAATATGGACTAAGAGGAAATTCATTTGAATGGTTAAGAAACTTTTTAATAGGTAGACAACAATGTACGATAACAAATATATCCAATGGAGTAAAAATATAAGGAGTGCCCAAATTAAGTGTCTTGGCTCCTTTCTTATTTTTATCTTATAATAACGATTTACCGGAAGTAACACGACATCCATGTTCACTTTTTGCAGATTTTGAAGATGACGCTACTAGAAAAGTCAGAAAATACTGCGTTCTACGAACATGAAATAAATACAACTTTAAATTTAATAATTAAATGGTTACATGATAATAATCTTAATGTTAATATAAATAAAACAAAAATAGTTCAGTTTAATAATTATAACTCCAGGAAAACAAATATAAAACATAATAATCAAGATATAAAATTTTTGGGAATAATTTTTGACAGTAATTGTAACTGGAAATCTCATATTGAATATGTTTGCTCGAAATTAGACCGTTTTGTCTATGCAATAAGGCGAATCAGACTAACAGTCTCAAAAGAAGTAGCAATAACCGTGTTTGCGCTGGGATTAAATGAAGAACAACTAGTCGATAGGTACATGCGTCTATTCTCAAAATTACATTAATTATTGTGGTAAAAGTATAGCGCTGACACGTAGCGCCCGTTCGGACGCGTTCTGCTTAATGCCGGGTGGCGGGCGACCGCACTCCGCTCGCCGATCTAACACCTTTCCCCCACGCCTCAGCCGCTACGTCATTAACATGCTCCCTCCCTGGAAAGTCTTGCTTTACAGATCTTGCTGAGGGCTCTGCGTATGACTCATTTGGTGGTGGTAACATCCACGACTCTACATATGCCGTCTGCTCCAAGGTAACGTTTCAAAATGCGGCCAAGGATCCACTTCATCGGCGGGAGGTAATCATCCTTGACTACCACCATATCTCCAACACTAACGCGCTGACTGCTTGAGTGTCGCCACTTGACGCGCTGTTGCAACTCGGAAAGAAATTCTTGTGACCATCGTGCCCAGAAGTGCTGCCTTATGCTTTCTAAATGCTTGTATCTATTTATGGTGATTTTCTCGTTGGTAGGAGAAGCCAGTGACGTTAACGGACGCCCGATTAGCAAATGACCCGGCGTTAAAGGAGTGAGATCCGACGGATCTGATGACATCGGTGTCAACGGACGAGAATTTAATATTGCCTCTATTTGTGTGAACAGAGTAGACAGTTCTTCGAAATCTAAAGTTGGTTTTTAAATTAAAAACAAGCATTTTAGTGATCAAATCAATGTTTTTTGCGGTTAAATATTAATGGGGTGTGATAGTAATAATTTACTCAAAGTAGTCGAGCCGTAATAAATATTATTTTACCCAATAACAAACACAGCTTTTGAAATGATTAAGCTCAGTTATTAAAGAGGAATTCTGATTTCTGGCAGGACTACAGAAATAAGAAATACCTTTAAAATGTTGTTTACAAAAGTTAAAATCGCTACTATGCTGTGAACTACTCAAAGTGATATTTCAGTAAAGTACACGGTTTGTATTCATTTTTAAATTACTACAAAGTTGTAAATCAGTCTTTTCCAAAATAGGCGATAACGCCTCCTTATGGGCGCTAGAAGCATAGAGAGAGGCGGTAAGGAAACCTGAAAAAATTGTAGTTAACTCCATGCAAGTCAAATATTAATTATCCAGGTTTGTAACAAGAAAAAATGGGGAGTCTACAAAATTACTGATTTTCAAAGTGGACGTTACATGAAATAAGTTCAAACGTTACAAGAAACAAGGGATTCTCTGTTTTAGATTAATAGGCTTATTATTGTTGTTTGCATTTATGTATTTTAGTTGAAATTTTAGTGTCTCTCTCTTTTTATGCATACTCCAATGACATTATACTCAAGTGAGGTAATTTTCCACAGACTCATCAAGAATATGACGTGAAGTTCATCAATTTGTTTATGTAGCAAAATAATTGACTGTTTTATATTACTGTCTATAGTAAAATATCGAAAAAAGATACCTATTTGATTGGCTATTGATTTTAAAAGTGATAGTATGAATACTAAATTATTAAAATTGGTTAAAAATTATATCTCAATGAAAACAAATGTAATTACAAAGAAATTTTGTTTTCCAAGCATTTTGTGTCTCAGTTTCTTTTCCTGACTAGGCTAGTTTTGAAAATGGTGATGGTTCTAGGCACATGGATGAAATTCAAGTTGCTGGAAAATTTCTTTTACTGTTCTTCTCATGACCGTTGAAAATTATGGTAATTAATGAAAGATATGGCAAAGTTTAAACTAATGTTTTTAAATAATTTATATAGGAGTCGTAGTATCTTCATGGCCATATCGCCGAAGAGGTAGGCACGGGCATAATCAGGGCACCCACAATTAATCGAAGACATTAAGTCCCACAATGTGATAGGTGGCAAGCCCATTGCCAACTGGGCACATATCAAATCCCAAGCAACATTTATTTTTATTAGAAAATTCAAATTTTCTTGTATTGCCCGATCCGAGAATCGAACATAAGGCCTCAAGAAGTCAAGTCAAACACCTTAACCACTAAACAACAGAGGCAACAAAATAATAACGACAGATAAAGACAAATAATTTAATGATTAATGATAAATATCTTGTTTTGCAAACCATTTGCACACTACAATGTAGTAGAATATTTTGATTTGATAAAATACTTTGTAATAAGTATTTAACACAAACAATTAATTTTAACAGAACCGGGGTAGTTCAATCAAAAATTTAAGAGATTTAGCGGAATGATTTTCAGGGAGCTCATTTTCTTTTTCTAGTGGTCGGTCCATAACATCGCTGGGAGCAAAGTCACCGTCGCACATAGGGGCAGATTTCATTAAAATATGGCAAAAAGTCTAAATGCTCAAAGTAATATCTATTGTTTTAGCTATGACTTTTAGCGAACACAATGAACCTGTTGTTTAAAAAACGGTACCCTTGTGGCGATAGCGACCGATACTTACCGTCACGGTTAGTCGAAACTTCCTCGTCGCACCGAGAGCACGATTTTGGCATAGTTTAAAAGGATTTTAACTTTAAAATTGGGTGATTGATCATAAAAAAAATATTAACGAAGCTTTGGCATCGGGTGAGTCATATAATAATCCTTTAAAACAACGTTATTTAAATGTATTTTTTATTAGTTACTAGTTTTAACATTGGATTATTACAATATTTAAGTTTAAGTTTGTTTTTTAATCATCATGCAGAGTTTAGTTGCACTAGTTATCACTAGTTGTAATGATTTTGGTATATTATTATACCTGATTTCATTCTGTTTCATTATTTTTTGATAACAATAGCCTTTGCCCATAATTGCCCTAATTTATATAAATCTCAGTTTTACTTACACTATAACAGAGAAAATTTAAGTAACATTTCTAAATTCCTAAATTGTTTATTTTTTTTGTTTTAGGATCTGGCTGTTCTGATATTTTTATAACACGGATAGTTTTATATAACAAAATGATCGAGTCTGGTCATAAAAAACTCGACGAGCAAGTACCATTTTTGAAAAAATACCTTATTGACCGTACTGAGTGTCCGGAATGGAAATATCCAGAACTAAATATAAAATATCAAGAGAAAAAACCAACGAAGACATCATTAATAGGCTTTTGATATCATCGGACCCACTAATCACTAGTATGCAGAAGCCACAAAAACACAAACATGCGTTAGACGCGGAAGTGATCTAACTTTTGAAAGCACCAGATTTAGATATTTCTGGTACATCAGAATTAGTTTCAGATGATTCTAATAATGATGATAAATAATGGTACTCTAAAATAAATGTTTACTTTATTAAACGATTCTGTTTTATTTTAGCTTTTGTTAGCTTAGATTTGCAACGCACCATTACAATCTTTGGTGTCTAAAGGCGACATAAAATAAATAGACTTATAATATGCTGAATACTCGCCTCTGTGGTCTAGCGGTCCAGGTGTAGGACTTGACTAAATGAGGTCCTGGGTTCGATTCCTGGGTCGGGCAACAGATAGTAAATTAGGTTTTTCCAATTTTCTAATACAAAAAAATGTTGATCGGGATAGGACATGTGCCCGATAGGCTTTGCTTTTTAGACTTAGTTTCTTTGGCAAGTCGTGGTTAACCACCCACAAATGTGCCTCCGCCTACCTCTTCGTTTATATGAGCGAGAAGGTACTTATTATACATAAATAACAAATTTAAAATATAAATACGCATTATAATGCTAGCTTAGATTAAAAAATGATAAACAAAGAGAGAAAATAATTTTTGCCACCTATGTGCGTCGTTAAAAATATCTCCATAGAAAGGGAAAATGCCGGTCGCCTTGAATGCATTACAAATATTATTAGGTGTCATAGCCTTCATACGTGCCTCTGTCACACATCCCGCGACATCGTAGATGAAGAAAGTTTTACCCGGGTTCCTCATCATCCAGCTATTTACTGCTTTATTATACGCTTATTTGTGAGTAAATAGTAAAAATGAATAGTTTACATTGTGCTTTATGATACTTTTTCGTAGAGTAATTTAGTGTAAATTTCTCGGTATTAATAGGGTCATCAAACGATAATTTTTAAATTTTCTTACTATATCTGTAAAGAGTCGTGTATGAAACATGCATTACTTTAGCCACAGTTTTTATTAACTGTCCTTCTGATATTTTGAATAAGGTAGCTAGCATCTCATTAATGGTAGCAGACCAATACTGGTCTATCTTTTTCTATTTCGCGGAATTTTACCTAAAACAAATTAACATAATAATATAACATTTGTTGATAACAACTGTTAATAACATAATTGTATTAACAGCTTTTTTGATACGTAAACTTATGGGGTACGGTGGATCGAGATCCCCTGAACCCCAATTCAAAACTATCCGCTGTACCTCGCCGGCAGTTATTTAATTTAAAGAAATATTAGTTAATTTTCAATAGCTAAACAACTACTTTACAGTAACAAAAAATATCTATATTCACTATAGATCAAGATGAAATATTAATACTTCTATGATTCTAACACACGGATAAATAATATATTTTAGACAAATACGTCAAAAAATACTTAGTGACTTACTTGTTGACCGGTGCGCTGCGACGCGGCCTCTCACTGCGGACCTAAGATGACAACTGCAGTGCTATTCTGT
>NJDD01006451.1:110535-165757 GCA_002245505.1 Calephelis nemesis | reverse complement strand
TTCTTCAGCGACGACTGAAGACAATATCAGTGTTGTGCGGCGTATGATAGAGACTATAGCGGTATTGATGTTCGCTATTGTCTGACGAAGGAATAGTTTGGAGGTTACAGTAAGCCAGATATTTTTTTTATGACAAAGGTTTCAAATCATAATCGCAGTTTGTTTTACTGGTTTGTTTGTAACTTTATTAGTTTTCTCTTCTTTTTTTAAAAAATAAATAATTGTAGGCTTTAAACTTATGGCAACCCTATATCAATGTAACAATGCAACGCTTACTATTTCGAACACTTCTCTTACCAGTAACGGAACCAATATGGCGTCGTGCTAAACTATTTTCATGCCATTTTAAACCTAAATCTTATTAATTTAGAGACAATAATTACATAGATCTCGTGTCAAATATTTCGCAAGTCCGTACAACAATGCAAACTTTCTTGACTTTCAATTTTGCTAGTGATAAAAAAATAATACTTTATTATTTTACAACATGAATTGTTCGAAGTTTTGTATTTCAAATGGTCTAACTTAGCCTTAATCGGAAGCATAGACAAATATACCTTATACCCCATACCATAATACTCGTATGTTATTCTTTGATCTGAAACTTATTCACATTTTAAGCGGAACTATCATTTGAAAAACGATGAAAAAAAAGAAAGTGACTAATGAACTTTGATTTTTTTTAAAATACCCTTAAAAAAGAAAGAGTGCAGATGATAGAGAAATCATGTCTAATTCATTAATCATTTTTCGTTAGTTTTTTTATGTGATGAGACAGTGAATAAGTACAAGGCCCTCCTGGAGATAAGAGACAGCCGTGGCTTTTAGCTATTTTAGGTGCGATACAATTTTGTAGTCGGGTGTAAGGTCTTGTCAAATCAGAGGATCAGAACTTGACGGATTATGTTACTCGTGAACCTAACAATACATTTTTAAACCTTTATACCCGGTTTTTTTTAAACTAAAATATTTATATATTTGTCCAAAGAGGCATACAACAGTTCACATATACGTGCCGTCGTGATGCCTGTGCTTGTTATTGTCTTTACGTTCTTTTAATATCTAAACGTCAGATTAGGATAGGCTACATTAACGTCAGCGCAGCATGGTGAGTCTCTTACAACCAGAATAAAATATCCACCTGTTTTAAAGCTGTGTAAAAAGTCCTTGTGAATCTTTGTCCAAGCATGTCAGTATCTGCGAAAGCTACTTTTGATTTACTATGGTAAAGTAATGATTTCAAATACACGTTACGGGCTCTAAGTTGGACTGAAAAGCTTACTCATAGAGTCCTCGAGACAGATATGAAACATGTCGTTATAATAAGTATTATCATTGTCCTGAGTGCTCTGTCAGTGGGTACAAGTGGCATAAAAAGTTGTAGCGGTAGTTAGTTTCTATACTTCTTATCGTCCGGACTTGGTGGAACTCCATTCTTGATACAAATTATTTACAAACATTATATATATTGTTCTTTTATAGCCCTGATGATGCCTGTATAGCGAAACCAGTTGGCTAATCAAAAAAATAAAAATATATTTTGAAAAGTGCAAGTGTTTGTAAATAAATTGTAACGGTACTTACATATGATTTAGCCGTAATTAAATGTTAATGTGAAGGTTTAATAAACCCGTACACTTCCGTAAACCAAAGCATTATTAATTATTCAAAACTAATGGCAATGAACGAATGGGTGAATGAACATCACTGGGTTACTGACACAATTTAAGGGCTTTATTTAACTGTGTTATTATTTTTGCATTGTTAGATTTACCTCAACCGCTCAAGTTCTTTAAGATATTTTTTTGTAATGTAAGACTGCGTGATTTCATAATGAAAAATAAACGTGGCTCCCGGGAACGCAAAATTTGCCTGTTTGAATTTAAAAAAAAAAGTATCTGCATGCGCATATCCCCGAAGAGGTAGGCACAGGCACAACCAGGACACCCAAAATAGCCGAAGACACTAAGTCCCACAATGTGATAGGTCGCAAGCCTATCGCCAACCTGGCACGTATATCCAATCCCGAGCAACATTTTATTTTTATTTAGAAAATTGAAAAAACCAATTTGAATTTGAATTTTTAAATTACTTTTAATATGAGCAATGTAGGTACAAAATTAAAAAGTTCATAGGAAGGATTCTAAAACGGTATAAACATTAGAAGATGATAAGCCTTATAATTCACTAATAAAATAAAAACACGACGTTGGAGAGTTTATGTATTAATTTTTCATTAGGCAGCATGGTCACAGTTCATAGCCAGTCCAATATGAATACGAGTATGTGCTATTGGTCAAGTTTAAGTTGGCGCCAAATACCTAATTTTACAAAATCAGGCTTAAATTATTTAAATGTAGTTATAAGCTGTCATAGAAAGTTGTGTCAGGGTCTTGAGTAAAGCTGTAACCGACTTACTCAAACTCTAACTCAAACGCTGAGATTTGGCGGCAGCAAGGAAGTAGATAAATACATTTAAAATACCACCAAAATTAATACTCAGCATATACACGAATAGGTAATAGGACAACTGCGACCGTCTTTTCTCTTGATAGCGCCAAACTTCCAGCTCTTTGTTAATTGTCTTTTTTCTCAATTTCAGTTTCCATGATGAGGTGTCTATGATCAACTGTATTGGGCGTGACCAACGCCTAGGTACCAGTTAGAGAAAAAGCTACACAATGACTTCGGAACGGACCATCCCTCATTTGTACGATATCTTCGGCCTCAACCAACAGTACGATGGTAGGACCTACGACGATAGCGAAGACAAAACTAAGAAGTCAAAAAAGAAAAAAGATGATTACCGTTCTTATGGAAACGGAGACGTGAAAACCTTAGAACGGCACCTCAGCATGAAGAAAACAATCAGGAAAAAGATAATGCGTGACCTACAACAGGCATTTGTAGAAGATCCCAATGAATTTAAAGTAGAAAATACAAGTCCAGAGAAATTAAAGGCTGAACTAAGCGCCGAAGCTGTGAAAATTGAAAAAAATGTACGCAAGAATGATCCTACGTTCCTAGACATGCTGCGTGGGGAGACAAGAGGAGAGGAAGTCAGAGAAGAACAACCTCCCGTAGAAAAAACTAGTTTCTGGCGACGTCTTACATTGAAAAATAAAAATAAAAGATAATTTTAAGATATTTTAAAAAGATACCAATAACAATAAATAAGCGTATACCGATTTTACTCTGATTCAGACTCTATGAGACATATCTTTGATGTAGAGGTAGAATTTGGAGAAAAGCGTCAGTAGCGTCAGTATCTTTAGTAGTGCCAGTGACGCCACGTTAAAGCAGTAGATTAATGTGATGACCCTCAGTCGTTAGTTAACAGTTAGGTTAACAGCGACGAGACAATTTCTGAATGTTTCTTAAATGTGTTTCAATACTAATAATTTCGATTCAGATAATTTGCCCAGAGATGTTTTTTTTTATTTATCAACTTTCATGACGAAGACGCTTTTTACAAATTCTGTCTTTATATGCAGCTTCATAATTGCGACGAAGTTAATAAATTATGTCATTTTTATGAAATGTATTTGTAAATATTTTAACAACAATTAAAAATGTTTTGTATACAAATGAAAATTTTAAATAAATTTAAGTTTTTTTATTAATAATAACTGGAATAAATATTATGGCTGTTTTAAATTACATTTTAGACTGGGTTATACCTAATTTATTTTTATTATAGTGTATACTCAGAAACTTTGTTATTCGAAAGTGCATAATAGTATCATTTAAGTTAACTGAGTTATACAAAAATACTTGTAATATTACATATTTTTTATTTAATTAATTATCTGTATTGTAGTAGATGACTAATTTGCAATTTAAGCGGGAAAAAGTCGACTGTTGTAATACCTTCATACCGACAGCGAATTGTTTCGTACACATATACGAGTATCTCTAATTTATAGTTCACGCCAGATAGGACTGCGCGCAAAGTAGGCTGCTAACATTGCCAAATATAGAAATTTGTTTACCGTCACTTTTTATAAAAATCACTAAAGTAATGGGCGTGTTTGGCCGAAGTAAGTACTTACTAAATTTATTAAGTCACTTACTATGCTTACAAAATTTTCGGCCGGGACACAAAGTAGGTAAGTGCTAACGCAGTTAATATGGCTTAATATACGACGCCATTTTGCTTATTGTTGATCGAAACAAAACCGACAGGACAATAAATATTTCTCATAAAATTATCCATTTGAAACTATTCACAGGAATTAAATTATATTCCTAAATTTAGTACTGTCAACTATATTCATTCAATGAAGTTATGTACGGGATATGACATAAACCGGTGTTTTGTGTTATGTTAAGCCAGTAAGTCTGTCCTAGCCGAAAAGCGTTACAGTCAGCTTGTAAGACTTTAATTTTTTATGCTTACTGGCTTACTAAGTTTAGTAAGTACTTACTTCGGCCAAACACGCCCATTAATTATTACATCATACAAATAATTAAAAAAGGGTTTAAGGTAACTTCTTAATCTAAATTAAGTTATGTTTATTTTAATCGTATGGATTAAACAGCTCCCTACCTACTTTTAAAGTTTTTTAGCTATATTACATTTCCCTATGATATTGGGAAATTTCTCGGCAGAGAAAATAATAAAATCAGTATTTCCGAAGGAACCTGTCCTTATTGAATTAGGTTTCACGTTTATTTTACAAATAAACTGGTATGTTATAACTCGTTTTAAAATATGTTTGCATCGAAAATTTCAGTTTAAAATAGTTACAAAATAGCATGATACACCGTGTTTTTCAAAAATAACTTTCTTCTTTGACAATTACCATATCTTATAACATTATGCGAATGTTAAAATAGTTCCAATTTTTGCCGCGCACAAACATACTTATCTGGCGAGCACTATAACTGTATTATGACGTGCAATTTGTTATATTGATTTCTGCTATTAAAAAAAGAACTTTTGCAGTTCTTATATGAACTTTGGGAAATAGTGATATTAACAAAACAAGAAAATGGCTTAGGCAATAAAACAATCTTAAGTTTTTTCAAAAAACATGTGTTTTGGCAATCTTATTGATAAATAACCTAATATTTATTGATAAATAACCAGTACTGTAGTTTTGTATCTATCTAAGAATCTCTCAAAAGAAGATAACATTAGCTAAACCTTGCAATCTTGAATAAAATATTTATTAATAAGATGGTTCAAGCATCATAATATGCTTTTAACAAGGCATTTAATGTTTATTTATTTTATTGTAAACTTAATACTGTTTAAATGTTGTCAACGTTAGTGCGACAAAAATAATTTACAATTTTAAGTGATAATAAATAAGTAATCAAGGACAAAGACAAAAGTGTGGGACATGGGGTAATTGATACATTATGTATGTATTAGAATAAAAAAATATTTATTTGTTGATCCTATTGAACTATTCATTAGAATGAAATATACAAATTAGGTAGCTATAGCTTGCAAATAATTTCAGTCATAAAATTAGTAACAGTGGTACCATTGCACATTATTGACAACAACACCCAACTTTATTACATATCGTTTCTGTGTTGAAACGACTACGTTTGTTTCACGACAAATAAATTTTCAGTTGTATTTGACTAGATTTTTAAAAATTATTAAATAGCAACTGTTGCCCGCAACTTTTCTATATAAAATTTTTTTACATATAATAATATTTATTTAAAAATTTGTGATTCCAAAAAACTACAGGAAAACAAAATGTTCTTCCATCGCTGTGTGAAGTGTGCAGGTGAACACTGAGAAACCACATAAGCTTTTTTTTTTTTGCAATCCGAAAACTAGCTGTTGAAAATCTTTCATTTTTAAGCGACAATAATAATTTTCAAAGGGTTTTGAAACTTTCTGGCATATCGACCCGTCGCCATTTTGTTTTTTTTTCGAAATCGCGGCGCACATTGAATGTGGTATGTATAGACAGAGGATACATGGAGGATGTGTCCTCTATCCATACATATGACTTTAATAGTGCGCCGCGATTTCGAAAAAAAAAACAAAATGGCGGCTAGTCGCTATGCCTGCGTCCATACAAAAAGTTTCAAACCCCTTTCTTATAATTCATAAAGATATTATTTCTTTTAATGCGATACTTGATGTATCGTATTTTTTAATAGAAACCATGTACCTACAAACAAATTAGCAACTGTGTAATGAATTCGTCTTCCGGGAAATAAAATAGCACTATCTCATTTTCTGGAACCTATACGAAATTAAATTTTGACTACAGATTCTACTAAAATCAGTCAAACTCGGTTTTGGTAGATAAAGTTTTCATTGTTTGTTTGAAAACCATGGTAGGTAAATTTGTGAAAACAGAAATTTTATTGTCATTTCCTCTTATCGAATTTAAAGAACTCTTATTACCTACGAGAATACCAAATGTTGATAAAAAAATAAAACTGCCAATAACTGAACATAACCGATTTAAATATAAAAGAAGGAAAATGTTTGCAACCTATAGTTTTAAGTTAATCCAAACGTGAATTCCTTATCTTTTAATGTAAACCAAACCGAATATAATTTGTAAGTTTAACCTGTCATACGAAAGATCCAAAACTCGTTAAGATTTTTTGATAGAATGAAAAAAGCTACATACTATTTCATAATGAATTATCATAGTTGATATAGATCTATTACCACAGATCTAAGTCTAACTTTGTACTTAAGATATATTATGTGACTATTGTATTAATAGTATGAAATTCCTGTGTCACTATAACTATAGTTCACTACTGCCATTTATATAATATATTTGACCAACTTTTATCTTTAGCATTACCTAAAGTTGTTTGTGAATCATATCTATATATCTATTAGCCTATATACTGTAGCAAGAATCTAGATCTAGTAAGAATATAGAAACTAAAGAGATGGACATCCCAAACGCGACAACAACAATTCAGTTTGTTTTGTTGCGGTTTATGGGAGCCATGACATTTAAAACCAAGGTGAAAAGGTCAAATAAGTTGAATTTAATACCAACTCTCCTAATCGCCTCTGTGGTGTAGCGGTCCGGCATCGGACTTGACTTCTAAAGGTTCCAGGTGCGATTCTTGGGTCGGGCAACAAAATATGTAGAAAATGTGTATTTCCTAATAAAAATAGCGTTGCTCGGGATTGGATTCGATTGTGATAGGCTTGCCACCTATCACATAGTGGGACTTATTGCATTCGGCTAGTTGAGGGTTTCTTGGTTGATTAGCTAACTGAGCTAACCGATGTAAGGAGTAATGCGGGTGGAACCATGTGATTCGGGGAACATATTATGTGAAAGAACAAACTTCCACTAGCTTATTAAATTTTTTTTTTGTAAATCTGACTTCGATTTCAATATTTAAATCAACTCAGTTTACAAAAATTTATATTTTCCTCGATTTTCATGGAGTTCCTTCATGAGCTTCAAACTTATTATTAATATATATTAATTTAATTAATTAATTAATTAATAATATATTTACTTTTTTAATTCGGTTTAGAAATCGATTACGCGACGTGCATTAAAAAGTTATTTTCTGAAAATATACATAATATTTTTAATTTAAAAATTCTCATTTTATTTGAAAAAGCTAACTTCCGAAATGGTCACTAAGGATCTGATGAGCCCAGCAAAATAGAGAAAATACTTAATTTTTGTTTACGTAGATGATTTACTTTTGGAGTCGAAGTTTTTTAGCAGTTTAGCTGCTCTTTTTTACGGTATTTTAAAATTTTGGTATTTTCTTGACATTTGTAAGGCCTTTTTAAAAGAACGTGTCATATAAATTGTATACCTACAGACAATGAAGATTTCACTAAAATTGTATTTGGAAACGACGTAAGGAAAAAACTGAAAGCCTTTTGAAAACAATTTAAACAATAAGTATTTCAAAATTTAAAGAACACCATGCATCTTGTTTTTTCGAATTTCGACACTATGTTTGAAGATCTTTTACACAAAAGAGAGATTAATTTTTCTACGTATTAGCGATATCTCCTAACTACATGCAATTAAGATAACAATCGTATTTTTTTGAGTGTCTACGACCTGGTGCAATTTTAGGTAAAGGTGCAATTTTCAAAATATGTAATGTAATTGTACACTTCTGAACTTTTTTGTATGTGTGTATATATAGTACATATGTAATTTGATTTATTATTTCGTATTTATGTTTGTGACATCCTGATTATAGTTATTCCCATGGTATTAAAGATTAACTAAGACGACGTTATGTTCGTGCAGAGATCATATTGTGTGCAGCTGACGTCAATGTTCAACATGCAATTTTCATAATAAAACTATTCTGTAATCACACTTTATTCAACAGAATTCATGAAGTAGGCTTAGAATTGAAAACCTACAGTAGAATAAATATAAATAGTAATACGTCTATACCAACATAGACTAAAAGCATAACTCTCCAAAGAGAAAATCCTTGCACAGTTGGGTAAAAAGGCATTTAAGCACTAATCGTTTTTAATAAAAATATAAAAGTCCTTTACTCAGTGACTTTTTGAAGTTATACTTCTTTTGGCGCGTTAGGAAAAAATGATGAGGGTAAATTTTTACGATGCGCGCGCACACCGTCACGAAAAACCGACATGATGAAGTTAGCTATAGATAACATTTTAGTTTTTCAAAAAAAGGTACCAACAAAGTAAAAGTAAATTCTATGGTTAGTGTCATTTTGTCTACAAATGTAAAATAAGGCAAAAGATAAAATTTTTAAAAAGATTTTTATCTTATTACGCCGAAGAAGTATAACTTCTAACGCATGTACATAAGTACACACACATTTTTTTTTATCAACTATGTCTATATAAAACTTACACCCAAGCTAACAAAAGTTGGTACAGTAGACATCAAACAAACATGTGGCTCTAAATTTGGCTAATAACCTGAATTTAGTCTGAAGTTAGACTGAGCATTTGCTTATAGTACCTACCACAGAATTTGTAGGTAATAGTGTATAACATAATGTGCAGTATGCATATATGTACGTGTGTTTGAGCCACACAGTTACATACGTTATTTTGTATATGTCTTGGTATAATTGGTAAAATGTAGTAAGTGTCGTAATGCGGCCATTGTTACATATGACAAGATATCTCATTCTATATGTGATGTAATAATGTTAAGGCTAGTTAAGGGTACATAGGATAAGTTTCTTAAGTTATGTTTATGTAGAATAGGTAAGTGGCAATTCCTTGTTGTGACAATTTTGAATTATACTTAAATAAAATATTAAATAATTTTACATGCAACAGTTTTTTTTTTTAGTATTTTTATTATTAAATTTTTAAAATTTATTGTGTTTACTATAACATTATTTTTAAACGAATGGATAAAGAGCTGGAATAAGTTGGACTTACCGGACTAAGCTGTGGATTTCTGCAAAGTAACGCCTTCTTCTATCAATGTTTGTTGCGTGATTGTTTGGCCAATAACAAACAGATTTTGATGATTTTTTTTGAAAGGTAGATTACAACGTGCTCCTATTTTATTTTTATCATGAGTTATTAATAATAATACG
The DNA here is from genome assembly GCA_002245505.1 of Calephelis nemesis. Taxonomy (NCBI): domain Eukaryota; kingdom Metazoa; phylum Arthropoda; class Insecta; order Lepidoptera; family Riodinidae; genus Calephelis; species Calephelis nemesis. Next base: position 156,229 of record NJDD01006451.1, on the reverse strand, counting down.
TTATTAATAATAACTCAATAAACAGTTGCTGGATCAAAAAAAAGTATGGGACCATCTCAAAATTAAAACCTACCTTTTAAATCATAAATTACCAATCTAATCACAACTTGGTAGTGCTAGATGTACTGGGTGATTCATAAAATTAGTACATATACTAGTTTATATATTTTACTGATATTATAGGATATTCACATTTATTAAACAAAAAATTTTATGCGAACGGTTCTTTGGTTTGTGAATGTGTGTTGCTTTACAGGCAGAAACGACTTTGTATTATTGTATTACAAGCAGAAACGATTTTAAATTGGCCTAGTTTGATAATATAATTACTTCTAAGTATTTTTTAAACGACGTCCGCTAAATGCACGCGAACTGTACGGTGAACACGAACTGGCGAAATACTCTAAGATAAACATTTACCAAAGAAATTATTCGTCAGTTAAGCTGCCTCGAATCTTACTCGCATGTACTTAAAAAGGTAAGTGGAGTAGGTTTGCTGCAGTTTTACTACTCTGAAATTATTGTTAGATTTTTTTGTTGTGTTAGTCTGGGTCCGCTGAGTAGAATTGGCCATCTGCCTCTTAGGCTGGCAACTCGTAAGAGGCGAACGTTAATGCACTGGGTCATCACTAACAAGAACACTGGATAACAGCTACTGAGTAAGTAAAGGATCCAACGCTTTACCTTTTCCTGCCGCCATAATGACATTGTATATTGTGGTCCACGCAGTCGTGTAACCGTTAGACTTTTACAAATTACAATAGGCTAAACACCCGGCATATTAAAAAAGCGACGCACCTGTAACATCGATGGTGTTTATAAGCAATGGGTTTTTCTTACCAGGATAGTCGTGTGCTTGTTCGCTGTCATAGAGAATAGATTAAAAAAACTAGCACACAGACCATTAATTTTTACTGTAAAGCATTACATATATTCACGCCAAGTCCCTTAGGGGTAGGCACGACGTATGATTAAAGTGTTATTAAAAAAATAATATGAAAACATGTAATATGACAGCAAACAAATACAAAAGTTTCGAGATTTTAATAGATAACCGGAGTCAGTCAGTGTAACAGATAACAGAGTGTCTGCCCTATGTCATGTCAGTTGGTTTTAGTCCAACGTACAAGTCTATCGGCATTCTTCCCTATTGCAGTCTAATAAAAACAGTGTCAAATGCTGTCGTTAGGGCAGCAGGAGTAGACACTGTGGTAGAAGATAAGAAACTGGGGAAATTCTCCTACAACTCTACCACCAGTGGTATTGTCAGTAAGGGCTCATTTTCTATATCCTTATGTTGTTACAAGCTGATAAGCGATATAAATATTTACTGTAGCGTATACTTACTCAATTAAGTAAAAATAATTAAAACTTAACATATTGCTAACAAAAGGAAAATACTTTGTATGGTCTATCCAACAAAGCCTATATAATAGAAAATAAGAAAAAAAATATGTGTGCGTGTACTAGCGTACACTTGTAAGAAGTGAAGAAGTGAAACTTCTTTATGACGTTATTTTTCAAAAAATAATTTACTACTTTTAAGCAACTTTACAGAAATTGGTTAAATAAAGTTTATTGCCAATCCCTACTCCGATGGAGAAAGTATACTTCGAATCACGCGTGGTAGGGATAAGTACAAAGATGGCGCGTAACGGAAAAATGTGACGCGTAACGAAAAAATGTTACACTAAATTTTTTTCCAACCCCGATAAAGAAGTTTCACTTCAAAAAATCAACCCTCCTTTTTTGTAGTGGTCGAGGTAACCTTAGCATTTTTTGTGATTTGTTCTGCTATGTAGCCTATAACAAATTATGGCATCTAGTACGAATAGAGCAAACAAGACAAAACCTCCTCTTTTTAAAGTCGGTTAAAAAGTAAGAGAGATTGGCATTAGAATCTTAAAAATTGCATATACCATACATTGAATTCTACGGAAATTATGTAATGTAAGAGCAGCTTACTCGTAGCGGTCGGTCTGCTACGAAAAGTGTAGCGACGTTTAATTAATATAGTATTTTTAGTTTAATTATCATAGTCCTAGTATTTTATTGTTTTGTTTTTATTTTATTTGAAGGGTAATTATCAGATAATGATAAGAAATATACGGCACTGCCTACCTACCAAATATCTAGATTAATTGCCCACCTGCGGTTTAGAATCTTTTTGCGTAAGTTAGTTTCGGTGATGAGTCCGATTACTAAAAATAAGACTTTTTCTCTGCTAATCCCGATGGGAGGCACATTTTTTGTTGGTATAAGAAAACTAGTAAATTTCGAGAGAAAAAAATAGCAAAATTCGAAATCTCGACTTATCGGAATACTTAAGATCCCTTTCATTTGAATGTCTCAGTGATATCAAAGACAATATATATGCTAATCTCTGGTGATATAGAAAATAATTTCACAAAATCACTTCGAACAAGGAGAAATGATCTCGGCTCATCATAAATGGGATAACAGATTTGCTTGGAGAAGGAGGTATACGCAGGACCCTAGCATACGTCGAATGCCATTATTGTAGGAAAAATTGCATAGAAATAGGAATGTATTTAGAGGTCAATGAGAAAGAGATAATGACAGGTAAGAACATGTTGCTAGAGATTATAGAATCTGGTGAAAAAAAATAGTAAAAATCTTAAGTAAAATCTAATTTGCTTTACTCTATGAGGTTGAGCCTAGCCAATAAAGTCGAAAATATTGGGCCCTCAATTCAGACGTTTTAGTTTTTAGTATACTTTTACTTACTTTTTAATAATTGACATTTGTGTCATTATTTATTTTTAACTAATTCACTTATGTATCTAAGTAATATAAAATATATTAAAGTCGAATTAATTTATTTCCTTAGATTCATGTTTTGCAGATTCCTCAGTATAGATATTAATGAATTGAGGGACCTAGATAATACTGCCATAAATCAGTAATGTATTCTACAGATTCAGGATTTTCTTAAAATATTTAAGAAAATCTTAACTGTACATAATATGTATTCTTAAATAAAAATTGATAACTCAGAGATAGAACTTTCTGAGATTTAGACTATGCAACTTCCTGCTTGCGTCTGGATTAAGGGTCCAAGTTATTGAATCATAACAGTTTTAATTCAAGTTTAAGAAATGCACGGCCCTTTGCTTCAGGCTTTTACTATTTTTACTAATTCCCCTAAAAGTGTTGTTTCGTTTTTCAAAGATTCAAAAAATGTGGGCCCTCTATCCAGATGCACATGAAATTACCTAGTGAGAATCAAAGTAGCCTGCGTGTGTTATATAGGCCAGTTAAAGTAATTAAATAGGCAGCTGTTGGTATATTCAAAGGAGCCCTGAATCAAAGACAACAAGGAAAACGACTCTTTATTTATTACTTCTAGTAGCTATTCTGAAACGGTTCATATTAGACGATACCTACTTGGAAAACGAAAAACGACTCTTTATTTATTATTTCTAGTAGGTATTCTGAAACGGTTCCGATTAAACGATACCTACTTGGAAAACGAATTGAGTCCGGAACGGTAGGAAATATGACTTCAAGTTTTTTTCCTAGTGAAATATGTGACCAACAAATTCTACATGTATAGGTACATATCTTCACGTCAAGCCCCTTACGTTGGGAGTGCCAAGTGCCACTATGCTTACAACCCTCCCTAGCTTCCTTTACATGAATTTTACTAAAGTTGCGTCAATTTAAATGATCACATTTGACATAAATGTACCTCAATCTTATTAAATATATATCAAGTAGGTCAACATTTTAAAATAAAAATGATAGGCAAAGTTTTGTAGAAGCACATAATATTACAAAGTCATGAAGTCGCATTCGGATGAGGTGTCAAATGTGATCTTTTAAATTGAACCAACTTTATCTCCGTCATATAGTGATTTAGATTCAAAAACTTTTTTCTCCTGGTTTATTTTCAGAACGACCGAAGGTTGTCCACTTAGCAGTGATATCTTCTCTGGCTCGTTGATACATGTCCTCTTCAAAGGGATTTCCGTTGTAGAGTGGTCGAAGTCTTATTGCTATGTAAGCGATTGATTGAGAAGAAGCATGGTCAGAGATTTATCCCATTTTTATTGTAATATTGTATAAAAGCAATCTTTAAGGTTACTTTTAAAGATCGATTCATGTAATATTGGAAACTGAAATAGAGTATGTGATTTAAGTTACTCTTGAACACAACATTTCTGAATTATTAACATTTAGTTAACCAATAAATTATTATTTAATAAGATTTGTTGAATTTATTTGTAACTAAATGCCTAAAATGAAATGCGATTCTAATTCGTATTATATCGAGATTCAAGAGTATACCTACTGATAGGAATAGCCAACCTGGGACAGGATGCTGATAAGCTTTGGGTTGTAGTAGCTAAGCTGATCTGGGGTAGTTGCCCTCTCCTAATCCGCACAAGAGAACGGTGCTAAATTTATGGAGGTAGGAGAAACTAAGGCGATAGCACCAACCCAAATGTCGTTGTGACATTCTAATATTCACGGACCTCAGTACATATGGGTGACAAACCTTTGCTCATCTTTTAGTAGGAGCCAGAAATGAAAATGAACAATTCCACCTATCACTTCTTTCTTTGCAACTTCCTTTGTCTACGGTCTTGTTGAATGTGGCAGTTTGTAAGATGATATTTACACAAACATCAAATAAAATGAAAAACTACTCAAGAACCTTCAATAGGTAAAAAAAGTGACAACTATTATTTATAAAAAAAAAAACAGTTAAAAGTACCTTTTTTTCATTTTATTTGATTTTGATGTTTGGTATAAGATGCCTTCTTTTATGTCTCGCCTCTTGTCTGGGCCTTTTATACAGGGTAAAATTTCCCAAAGAACGAACTGATATTGAAATTTTTAAAATGTGTAGGGTACATCTAAAACTGGTCGGTCCGTAATGCTACTTTAGTTGACCAAACTATAAAATACCTATTTAATTTCATTATAAGTTCGTTCTCAAGGGTGTGTGGAACGAATAAAACCAACGAATAAGTTAAAAAAGAATTTATTACTGAATTTTAATTTATTTTGAATTTATTATTTTTAGCAAAAAGTTACCACCGCTTCGAAAGGCGTACGTCTGTGGAGAAGAAGCGGCGGAAGAAACTCCACAGGAATCGCATCTTTTATTGAAATTTAATCAAATTTAACAATTAATCATATTAATTAAAATTAATACAATAGATTTTTTGTAATATTTGTTTGTTACCTTCCTATATTTTCCTAATACGTTAGTCATCGCCTAAAGTCATCGCCCGGTTATAATGGATTCTTTCCTAGATTTAGTTTGCTTAGTAGTAAAAATGTTATTCCTTTGTTAACACAAATCATTTCATAACTTTTATCAAGTTAGTTTCTTTTAATCCAAAAAGATTGTTCCATACATGTATATACAACATTTAGATTTCAAAAAATAATCTGAAAATAACTATTATCTAATACTAACAATTTTTACATAATATGTATAGTCAAATAATTAATTGGTATGAATCTGAAAAGAATGTTATATAGATGTTGAACTCAAGAATCAAAATACATGATGTGGGGTAAATTTTAATATTTCAGTAACAAAATAAAACTACGATATAAGCGGACATAGATATGTACAGAAAATACAATTATGTATTAAAATAAACTGAAATTCATAAAATAATTACATTAAAAATATAACTAAAATATATATACCTTTGGGCACTAATGGAGTTGTTTTATATATATACCTGATTGTTTTAATTTTGACTTTAACATCCAATTCGAATATTTTATTCGGGGATCCTTTGTCCTTAATATACAGCTTATTCAATTGTATAACAGTTTTTTCCAAATTAAATATGAAATTGTTGCTAATATAGACTGTGCAGATTCTGATATAAACAATCCTTGGGTAACAATATGTGTTGTAAAATTTATATCACAATCGCCTTACATCAGTTTCAGGTGATGATGAGAACACGCAAAGAAGCTAAGCACCGAGCCAAGTTAGGGTCAATCTGTAAACTAAAAAGAAACACGCAAACACTACATTACACAAACACGCAGGCTGCGTGATGTGACTAAACAAAGGGAGAAACACAATATTTAGCGGTTGCTATAAACATTTAATAGTAAAAGTGGTTTAATTCAAAAACTATTAATGTTAATAGATCTTACGTAACAACTCACGGGTTGCAGTACCGTACCGGACCGGAACCTGATTGATCTGCAAACTAAAAAGCAGGCAAACTAAATTATGCAAAACGCAGGTTAACTGCGTGATGCGTTAAACTAAATTTATTCCGAAAGTTTAGAAATTATGGGAAAAAAACCTTACATCGAGGATCACCAGTTGCAGTTAGGAACCAATCAACTGTGCATCTGTAAACTAAGAAAACACACGATACTGATTACACAACGGACGGCCGAGCTGTCCGTTGTGGGAAAATCATTCAATTTAACGTTTTAGTTTTGAAAAAAATATACGAACTGTTTTGGTCTCCCAAGCTCTCATGTTGGTTGGAGAGATTTATTCCTTACAATGGTTTTAATATTCCTTTATGTCTTTTATATATATTTTCTGGCTTTCAAATTATTTTAAGTCGTTCACGACGCAGTTAACTACGTTATGCTACTTTTAATTATAATTTTAAAGGATAAAATATCTTACAAAGATGTCGCCAGTTGCAGATACGGACCGAATCAACTGTTCATCTGTAAACTAAAAAATCACAAGAAACTGATTACACAATAGGCAGCCGCGCTGCCTATTGTGGAGAAATATCTTGCTAAGAAAAAAATAAAAGAAATTTTTCAAAGCTGTCTAAAAAAAAGGATAATACGAACTGTTTTGTGATTCCCGACCTCCAGCTTCTTGACAAATTGAGGACATTATAGTCTTAATATTCGCTTTTTTGGGTATTTTTTATTTCGCCTCCAACTCATTTATTTGAGTACTGCTGTATCAAAATATTTGATCTTACGAAAAGGGTTATGGTATGAATTTTTTTAATTTATTTATATCACTCTCTGCGATGCTGTATTTAACTTTTAACCACACATTATTCACATCATTAAAGTTTTTTCTATACTTTTTAAAGCCCACAAACCAACACATTACATTCACTGTGCACTATTTTTGCCAATTGCTAACTGATCAATACTTCCCAATAATGATTTATTCACTTTGATATTATATAACATATAGCCTCAACTTTTATGGCATTCATTTATTTCTCTAATTATTTGGCATATTGCATTCAATTTACACTCTATAACTCACTTCCACAACATTAAATCATTGCTTTTAGCCCACATATACTAAACTGTAATAGGAACAACACTTATCACTCATGTTGTATAAAAACAAATGCAAAACCTACACATATCACAGACACACCCACAATATTTAAACATACTACTTGATGTATCTCATTCTGAAATTAAACGTTTATTAGAAAAGCAAGTTTAGCTACCAGCTAAACTATAAATAATATTGTTATAATAAATAGGTAGGTATTAAAGGTATTTATACGTTACGTCAAGATAGACATGGATGGTGGTATTCGTGGAGTGTAAGAATAAGGCTTTTGATAAGGTGGCAAAACCATAAATACGATTAGTGTACCTCTAATATGAACACCATGTATAACTATCAACAATCAACTGTGCGCAAGTACGATGGGTGGTTTGAATCTATTCAGTACCCGCATAACCTGCAACAGACTGGTAAAACATATCCGAACGCAAACCTAGCTTCATGCGTTTTAATATAACGGAAAATTAGCTAAGAAAGTTTGTGCAAGGACTTCCAATCATCATCCAAATTTGCTTAGCATTTAAATGTCCTAAAACCAAAAGCAAATAACGGACTTTGCAATAATAAGCTGTGTACAAATATGTATTTCTGAATTATTATGGCTAAGTCGGTTACCACTAAAACATCGACAAGTGAAAAGTTGAAAGTGAAGTGTTATTACACATTATCCAGAATATACAGTGTGTCATAATTTTCGTTCAAGTAGCTCTATGATGTATGAGGAACTGAAACAAACTAATTAGAATGATAAATACCCCCCTCTCCCCTTAGCTGTTGCAACTAGTATGTGTATATTTTACATTCAAATTTTAGTTAATATTTTCACAAATCCATTAGTTTTTCAATATTAGTTAGTGGTACATAAAAATGACAGAATATTACCTTAAGTACTTAGATTTCCAAATACAACCAATCATTAATTTGTATATATTTTACATATGATCTATTTAGCGGTCCATTAACCAATTTTATTCGCATTACATTTCCAACCTCATGGTAAGTGAAAATTTTTATAATCTATCAAACCAAAGCATGTATGCATAAGACATCGCTATAAGTAAACAAATGACCATGGTTTACGACAATTACAACAAGCATCGGGGTACTTCTCTGTAAGCATTTTAGAGCTAAGCTGAAAAGTATTTAGAAAAGATTTCAAAGAATTTTTGTTAGCGATAAACATACATTAAAACAAAGTACGTCAAACATTTTGCTCACAGCGAATTTAATCTCTTCTGTTAAAAAGTATGTTTAACTACGACAAATCAACACAAAAACTAGATTACAAAGACATTTTGGAAAAGAACCGAAAGCTAAAACAAACCTGCAGTATGCACGTTACCCAAAGTGCGAACCAGTGCAATAAATTTGTTAGCCATTGTGAAGTTCCAAAACCATGCATTAAAGTCATTTATATCCAAATAAAATTCCATCTACATTTAGTTACACATGACCTCTCTTAATAAACGGAATTGGAAACATCCAATCATATGCTCACATGATAGTGGGGATTTTTATCCAAAACTGGTAGAATTGGGACAATGGAAGGAATACCTGCTACGCTACCTGGAATACAATCTGTTAGAAGTCCTAAGGCTAAAAAGTATGCTAATACGTTACGGTATTTTAAAAGCGGAAAATGCAAAATAATGTACGTTTTCTTGCTTCTATTGTAGCTGATCCATTTCATAAGCTATTCAATAACCTATAGTCTAGCTTGTTTTTTCTATATTTGCTAGCATAAGCATTTTATGAATTTTAAGACGTCTTTAATAGTCAACGTTTTTTGTATTACTTTTAATTTATAATTATGATAAATTATGTTCAATCAACCTCCTAAGGTTTTTGTTATTTCTCCATCCATTTTTTTCTAAATCTCTTAAAAAGGCAATATTCAGGGTGGAAAGGTTCCGAAGTTTTCTCTTTTGTAATTTTACTTTCCTAGGTGTGTTTCATATAATTAAAAATGGGACTTCTGGAATCCTGTCAACTTTAAAATTTATAAAAGATATTAACGCGCCGTTTTTTCCCAAAGTATTTCTGTAAATAAAGCTTGTGAGAAGTATGCAAATGCATATGAAAAGCGTTTATCATAAATCGGTGTTTTTCTCCGCTAATGTTGATTTGCGCACCTAAAACACCTAATTAATGAGTAAGCTGTCATCTCCATAAAGGTCTTCCAAATTTTTGCTTTTACTCATGTTTAAGAAAAATTCTTGTCATTTTAAGTATCAATACTCTCCTAATATTAAAGGGAATGTGCTTCTCTTATAGCATTTTAATGATAAACATTATCTACTGTAATTCCAACGATGAAAAAATTCAAACCGATTTCCGAACTTTCCAATTTATGTTCCGTTAAATGCGACCTCTCCTTTTCGCTTATTTTTTTGTTGTTGACTATACTTAACATTTTGATAGTGTAGCCCAGTGTCATCATGTTTTTGTTTGTTATTTATGTATATGCCTAATTCCAAAACTTTGGTGGGATCTCTTGTGTATAATCGCGTGTGCATGATAGATAAACAATACTATCATATAAAAATAAACATATTTTAAGGGTATCAAATATTAAAATACCATAGCTAAAAAGAAAAAAATATAATAAGTAAAATAAAATTGGACATGTTTATTAATTGTTTTTATTAAACGCATTTTAATAGAGAAGTAACAATATTTGATTTTTGGAAGCGTACACGAATCAATGATATCGAGTTGTGAAGATAGATATTTAATATACACAATTAAATTACCTATTTTCTGAAAGAGGCCTAAAAACCTAATCTACCTTTCAGAATTAACCTTACATTTAAAATTGTTTATAGCCTAAAATAATGGTTATTTAAGTTCAACGAAAACTTGAAAACGAACACTCGTATCTGTAATTCATGTACGATGATTTATGTATAAATACAGTTAGTTTTTAATATGTAATTAAAAAGTTTCTATACTAGTTGTAGTAATGTTTCTATACTAAACTTACACATTGAATTCAAACGCGATCCAACAATTTAACATAATTTCTGATAGATCAATATAACGAACTCATATTACATTTCTCTATTTTATTGTATGCCGTTAGTTATTATAAAAATTATGTTAAAATTCTGCTGTTACGAGTATTGCTCGATATCTGGCACCAACCGTGGTATAACTGAATCGCGTCTTTAATACTGAAAAGAATTTATATTTTACAGTATAACTAATATTAACTTTAATATAAAAATAGAATAAAACTATCTTGACTCTTAATCATGACTTTTTTTGCATGCAAAATCTTTAACAAGAATTGGAATCGAAATTGTTACAATAGTTAAATAACTAGAATTATTTTTATATTTATTTATACCTGTATTTATTAGAAAAGGTCCCTAAAGGAAACTTTCTAAACTGTAGACCGGCTTATGCTTATCCTCCGGAAACAACAAATGACTTTCATAGTCAGCTTATTACTCTGCCTGTCTGTCTACACCGGTTATTAGAAAATCTTTGGGATTGACCTGCCGCGACGCATATGTTTCGTCTATAACGAAAGTCTGTAGGAAAAAAATGTTGAGAATAATTAATAAATTCCTGGAATACAATCGTTTTATAAAAGAAGTATTTTTTGTTGTTAATACAATGTGGCGATTAATTTCAAATTTATACTTATTATTATTTTGATAAATAACCTGACTGGATTTTTATCAAAACATAAGACTAAGATATGAAATTTATCAAACGAAAAAAATACTTTTACAAGAAATTTCGAATAGTTCAATGATATTTAAGTCTCAATATTTCTAAATACAAATATAATTATTTATTTGAATTATAACAAATACTATACCTATTGTTATAAGTACCTGATTCATAAATACACAAAATCCCTAATCGGGGAATTTTGAGTTTAGAGCTGTAGCTTTCTCTCATTCTCCAACGCTTAATTTAAATGGCAAATCATTACTATATGTATTTGACAAGTCTATACATTTATTCTCTCTTATATTTTATATTTCATATTTGAACTGTCGCGGCTATATATCAGACATTTTATATAACATTCGTTGAACAATCTAAACATAATTCCTGAAAGATAACATACATAGAAATAATTTGAACATGTTATTTTATATAGTTTTTAACTTTCTTATATTTAACATTTTTTTACAAAGTAATTTTTATGTTAAAACAAGATTAAATTTAAGAGAAATATATGTTAGTCGTAATAAATATCAATTTTTATTACAATAGTAGAGCAAATTTCTATAAATTTAAGTTAAATTATTATATCCATATAATATAGAAAACATAAAATTACGGCGTACATCCGTGTGTTGGATTGCACGATACAAGCGTTTGTTCTTAACACTTTAGTAGTAGTCAAATTTATAAATATATTATAATTATAAATATATAAATTTGTATTTTAACTCGAAATATAAAAGTAAACTGAATTCATTTATTCATGTCAAATAAATAAAATTGTAAATGTATGATTAATTTAAAATAACTAATACAAAAAGTTGTTTTAAATATAATATAGTTTTGGGATAAACTATATCTTAAAAATATCCAAAACTAAAATTTTGTTTTAGATGTTTAGATGTACTTTCTAAACTAAAGTGTTAGAGTTCAGACGTCGAGCGTGAAATATTTTTATTTGATATAAGGACGAAAATTACGGAAAAACTAAAGTCTAGTACCTGCAGAAAAATATAATAGACCCTAGGAGGGTATGATTCTGTGACGTTGAAAAAACCGGACATCCTCTCCGTACCGTACACGGTTTTATGGTTTATTTAGGCCGCCTAAACTCGCCTACTCTAACGACCTGACGACATGACGTGCTGATCGAGTCTGTAGAGCAAATATAAAAATAATTATTATGTGGTCCTCTCACATTCTGAAATTAAAGATTATATATATACATGGCTTATAACATAAGAGTATCGACTTTCTGAGTTTGTCACATGAAAAAGTAACGCAGCTGTTGAATTTGTGTTAAATTCGTTACAAAGCTATAACGATATCTTATTAGAATATCAAATATATGTTAAACTAATTAAGTGCTAGAATCTGATGGCAAGATTTGTGAAACATTTCTTGTTTTTTATTGAATTAAAAAAAAACTAGTAGTTTGTTATGTATAATTGGGTTTTCGATCCATTTTCTTTGTTTTATAATTTTATTAAATTAACGCTAGAATCTGCAATATCTTAATATTTTCTGTTGGATTTACGTTTTACTCTTCATACCTAATTCAATTAATATCATAATCACTCAAAAATATATACGAAAATTCCAAGATTATTAGGCACAAATTCAATGGTTAATAAATTACCTATGAAACTAATTAATTCTTAAATAAATTATTATCATCAACCTATGAGTACACTATCTTATTATTGTTTCAGTTGTACAACTTGAACTTGAAACTATCAATTCAAAAAGTAATTGCCTATTTTTTTCAACTAATGAACCCTATACCTTAATTTAAAAAAATAAGTCATCTGAAATAAGAAAAAATACTCGTATCTCATACTGTCAGTCATAATATCAATGTTGTTTGCAAGTTAAAAATATAGAACATATTTTATATTAAAGTATTATAGTAGAATAATAATATAATAAATAAAAATGAACCATAGCTTTAAAACTAGTGAACAAAAATTATAAATCTTCTGATGCAATTTTAAATCTTTTACGTATTTCGAGTATCGTTTCGGTTATGAATTTATGGCCATAGCAATTGTTATTGACGAACAATTCATAATATAGAAATGAAGATTTGTGGGTAATATATACATCATTTTTTTTTATTTCATCTATACACTTCGTTGTTTCATTCCAAAATTTTGTCAACATTATTATATTTTTGTATTATGTATTGCAAAATGATAAGCGATATAATATTCCTATTTGTATTAGCCGTCTTAAGTTTATCATTTTCAGTTTTTTTAATAAATTTTAGGCATCTTTCTGTAATTAATTATTTCTTGTGCTAATTTTCAATAAGATTTTGATCATTTATTTCATCTGAAGCTCATTTTCGAAATTTTAACACGTTAAACGTTAAAAGACATTTGTCTTTACATCGTACTTTTTTACGCAACTATTTTTTTTTTCTATTTAAATGTTCTGTAATGGTGGTATAGCAATAGTTATTATTAACAAACAATTCATAATATACAAATGAAGATTTGTGGGTAATATATACATCATATTTTTTTTATTTCATCTATATACTTTGTTGTTTCATTTTAAAATTAGTCAATATTATTATATTTTTGTATTATGTGTTGCAAATTGATAAGCGATATAATATTCCTATATATATTAGCCCTCTTAAGTTTATCATTTTCACTTTTTAATAAATTTTAAGCATCTTTCTGTAATTAATTATTTCTTGTATTAATTTTCAATAACATTTTGACCATTTATTTCGTCTGAAGCTCATTTTCGAAATTTTATTAAACACCTTAAATGTTAAAAGACATTTATTTGTCTTTACATCATACTTTTTACGTAACTATCATTTTTCTCTTTATATGTTCTGTAATGGTGGTATAGCAATAGTTATTATTAACAAACAATTCATAATATAGAAATGAAGATTTGTGGGAAATATATACATCACATTTTTTTATTTCATCTATATACTTCGTTGTTTCATTGTAAAATTGGTCAATATTATTATATTTTTGTATCATGTATCGCAAAATGATAAGCGATATAATATTCCTATATATTACGTTTCGCCTTTTTACGTTTATTATTTTCAGTTTTTTTTTTGAAAATAAATTTTAAGCATCTTTCTGTAATTAATTATTTCTTGTGTTAATTTTTAATAAGATTTTGATCCTTTATTTCGTGTAAAGCTCATTTTCGAGATTTCATTAAACATCTTATACGTTAGGCATTATTTCACATCAATAAAAAAATAAATGTCTTTACATCATACTTTTTTACGCACCTATCATTTTTTCTCTTTACATGTTATGTAATGTAATTGGTCTTTTATTGAGAAAGTATTTTCAAATATATTTAATACATTCTTTCAATTACATTTCTGTTAGAAATTTTAAATAAGCACACTTCTGCATTTAAATACGTGCATATTACGTATACCTTTCATTGCGAAGAATATTTACTTTGACATAATTATAATATCTTTTTTTACCAATGAATAATTTTTAGTACTGAAAATTTCCTTAATACTTATTTCTCGAATTTTATTTCAATTATTATGTACATCACAGAATTGTTTCCTTTAGAATTTTTATTTTATTTTATTAACTCTTAATTCACAAATTTTTGTTAAGAAGATATGTACTAGTTATAAGTAATTATTTTATTTCTCATTTCTTACACATATAATATCGGAATTGAAAATATATTTCTAATTAGTAAATAAAAAATGTGATAATCGCTCATCTTGTAACTACAAAATTATACGTAGTATAACTTGAAACGGTTGGAAAAAGTCTTCCAAATACTTTTTCTTTCTAAAATTAATAACTTACGGCATTATAATTTCCTATTTTTTGGGTGATATAAGTTCTACGTTTGTAATTGCTTTTTATATATAGTAGTAATAATCATAGCAAACCTATACGTATATGGCGTTTAAATATGTTATGACAGATGTATTTCAACATATAGATTTCGTATATCATGTGATACGTTTTATTTTACTTAATCATCAAAGATTAAACTGACGTTTGTGATGAATTATAAAGTATAATGATTGCGTATGATTGCTTAGCGTTATAATAAAATTAATGAAATTCGAGTTTTTACATGCGTTTGGGAATAGATTTCTAGAAAATGTAATTTTCCCCATTATACATGTTACGTACCTTCTACGATTCTATTTCATAGTTTCGCTTACATAGATTTCCATCCTCTACAGTTTATAATTTCATCTAATAATCCTAAAAAAAATTCTTTCTTGTGACTGTACGTCTAAATATTACTAACATGATTCCTTGTTCAAGACTATGAGAATAATTTACCTACTTCTGTGCTTAGATTGCTCTAAATAGAGGAAATAAAAATTTAGTAACGTGGAAGTTAGTTTTATGTCTAGCATACTCAGTTTTTTACATCTGCCTTTAATTTATTGTTATTTTTACAATATTTTTTTATAGTTTTGTATATTCAGTTAAATAACTTTAAAAAGTTCCTATTGGTTTTATTATTAAATCTTTAGTTTTACATTATATGCATTCTTATCCTAAAACATTACTACCTTCTTTAAAACATGTTATTTTTAATACTGCAATTACATTGTAGATTTCATGTGTACGACGTACGTAGGTATGTTTATGTTAAATATTTCAATCATAATAATATTATTATACGAATATATCGCAAGTTATATAGTTCATTTGCTTACGTAGTTTGTGAACTTTTACTTAAAATTATAATTTATGTAAATAAATGTTATTGGTACTACGGTTACCACTTTATTACTCACTATAGTATCTTAAACGCCAATAGTTTATAGTAAGTATAATAGTATATATTAAGTAGGTATATAGTAAGTGTAACACATTTTACGCTTAATATGTTAAGACTTTACAGTCGGTCTTACATTTGTTATAAAATAGAAAATTATGCATTTTTATTGAATAAGATAGGTATATATTCATTTCCATCTGTCAATCCATACGGTTATCGTTTATCTTTTACGACATATCGTTAGTACTGTGATTTACTTAATTGTAACGAAATACTTATTAATATTAATTAGTAATACTTGCTATGTCTCTATCCGAGTTAAAAGAAATAATGTTTTATGCATTTTTTTTTCTTAATTTCATATTCCGTTTCACTTTTATTAATAATATGAAAAGATTCAGTTTTTATTAACTGTATGTGTTCATTATTTTTGAAAATATTTGTCAAGCCATAGGGTTATTATTTATGGTATATCATATACATATTTGTGATGCGAATTACTTATTACTAACCTATTTGCGTTCAGTGACTGTTTCTTATCTATTGTATATTTCTTTCATTCATTTTAGATTCCTTTCTTGAAAGACATTATCATTTTTTTACTGAACATAGGTATGAGTTCATTTCTTTTTAAAAATATATGCTTAGCCATACGATTATCGTTTATCTTATATCATATAATATTTTTGCTACGAGTCACTTCAAACATTGCAATGGTTACGAAATACCTATTTTGTATTTTTATGCATTTCTTTCTTTAATATTAAAATAATTTTTACTATTATAACTTTAAATAGTTATCTTTTTACTATATAAGTGTTCATTTCTTAATTAAAATATATGACAATTCATACGTTTGTCGTTTATCTTATATCAAATAATTATTGTGCTGTGGGCTACTTCAAACATTACTATTGTAACTATTGGTATTGTTTGAGACATATATTAACTTTAATTATTGATATTTGATATGTACCTATTTGAGTTCATTTGTCACGTAAGCCTCCCTTTCAATAATTTCACGTTTTACATTGTTATATAATTCGTTAAGAAACCCTATAATTTTCTTTCATCTTCAGTGATTGTTCAATATATATATATACATTATTTATTGAAAATTGCCGTATCTTGTATGCATTTCTTTCTCAATTTTAGATTCCTTTCTACTAATATCGATATTTTTATTTTTAACTAAATGTATGTTTTCGTTTCTTTTTTAAAATATTTGTCAAGCCATACGATTGTCGTTTATCTTATATCACATAATAATAATTGTGCTGTGGGTTACTTCGAACGTAACTATTGTTATGATGTATAAATAATTTTAATTAATTATGTATATTGTATACCTATCTGAGTTCATTTCTATTATCACATAATCCTCTCTTTCGAAAAATGTATAAGTTACTTTTTTATTTATGTCGTCAAGAAACCCTAATTTTTCATCTTCAGTGATTGTTCAATATAGTTATACATTTTTTATTTAAAATTGCCATATCTTGTATGCATTTTTTTCTCAATTTTAGATTTCTTTCTACTAATATTAATATTTTGATTTTTAACTAAATGTATATTTAAATAAAAAATATTTGTTAAGCCATACGATTGTCGTTTATCTTATATCATATAATAATTGTGCTGTGGGTTACTTCGAACATAACTATTGTTATGAAGTATAAATAATTTTAATTAATAATGTATATTGTATACCCATCTGAGTTCATTTCTATTATCATATAAACCTTTCTTTCGAAAAATGTATAAGTTACTTTTTTATTTATGTCGTCAAGAAACCCTGTAAGATTTTTTTCATATTCAGTGATTGTTAAATATAGTTATAATTTTTTTTTATTAAAAATTGCTATATCTTGTATGCATTTCTTTCTTCAATTTTAGAATTGTTTTTATCATTATCAATTTAGTTAAATAATGATTTAACTTTTTAACGTTTTACTGAATACTTATGTTTATTTCTTTTAAAAATATATATGTCAAGCGATGCGATGGTCGTTTTTCTTATCATATAATAATTGTGCTGTGGGTTACTTCTGACATTACTATTGGTATGAAATATATATTAATATTAATTAATAATGTTTATAATATACCTATTCGAGTTCATTTTTATTACCTTTCTTTCGATAATTTCATGTTTTACCTTATTATTTATTTCGTCAAGAAACTCCATAATATTTGTTTCGTCTGTAATGCTTGCTCAGTATGTATAGATAACATTTTTATTATAAGTTGCTATTACCTTAATATGAGGGTAACTCTTGAATATAAGGAATTAAATATATTTCATGATTATGATGAATATACTTCAGTCAGTCTTATTTGCTACTTTTAAACATTTTTGTTCTTTAACCTAGGTAATTTTAAATATCTGAATATTTTTTAATAAATTTTCAGTGCAGAATAAATCAAGAACCATGTTTTGCTTCTTGATCTATTTTATTTTTGTAGCTATATTTTATGCCATTTCAAAATATGGTGAAATACTCCATTTTGTTATTTTTTATTACTATATTCTTAGATTTACGTGTGGTGCGTTCTTCTACGTACCTACGTTATATTCTATTACACAAAATTTATAACCTAAACATACATTTAAACTTTTTCTTATTCTTTCGTTTTTCTAATTCAGTGAGTAAATATTTTAGTTATGATGAAGATTAAGATTTTCATAGACAAGGTTAGGTACTCTTGAATATAACGAATTAAATATATTTCATGACAATGATGAATATACTTCAGTGAGTCGTATTTGCTACTTTTAAACGTTTTTTGTTCTTTAAACCAGGTAATTTTAAACATCTGAATATTTATAATAATTTTCCAGTGCAGAGTAAATCTAGCCATTTCAAAATATGGTGAAATACTCTATTATGTTATTTTTTTTACTATATACTTAGGTTTACGTGTGGTCCTTTCTTTTAAGTAAATTATATTCTAGTACACAACATCTATAACCTAAACATACATTTAAATGTAAGGATTTTTTTCTTACTTGTATTTTCATTATGAAGAAAATTAAGAATTTCATTCATATTTTTCGTTGGTGTTACCGTAAAACTTATTTTTTCTTGTCTTTGCGTTGTAAATATATAGGAAAAATTTATAGATAGAACATATTTATTTCACTTGGATCTTACAAAGATTCTTATGACGTTTTAGTTTTAAAATTGCAATTAATTTTTATTTCTCGACTTAAAAACTTATTATTATATTTTTGTATATAAGAAGTAATCAAAAATTTAGGTTTTCAATATTAAGATGACATTTCTTATTATAAAAGTGAGACTTTGAATGTCAAAAACAATTTTTTATCACCAAAAGAAAACAACTTCCTCGATATATATTTAATACAATTAGTATAAAATACACAACGTATGTAATTTATTTAACACAATATTTTCGGAATAATACGCAGGTAGTTGCTTAATGTTGCAAAAATATTGCAAGGACTAGATGTAAGATTGTTAAGATTGACGTATCTAGTTGCGGTCGTATCAACTATCATTAAGTAACTTATTCAAATGTAATTGACGTATCTGAGTGAGTCATTTTTAATATTTGTTTCTTTAGTTTAACGCAATACGACTTACTATCGTCTAGTTCTTACTTAATTAACTTCACAACGACGGTGTGAAGTCTGGTATTAATTTAAACATTTTGAAAATGTTGCACCTCTTATGGTACTTTATCATAAATCAGTATTTAACATATATTTGGCATATTTTTCTCTAAAACCTAAGACTCTACTAATACCATAAATAATATACTAGAACATATTCTACAACACGTTATTGATAAAATATCATTCTAGATGTAATTTCCAAATAAGAATATGTAAATAGCTGCAGGAAAATCTGTTTCTATTTTAATGTCGATAATAAATGATTCCATAAATGGTGTTCCATAGGGAACTATAGTTCTCGTAATTATATTTTATTCTATTAATACTACTGTCTACATATTATTTAATTAATGATTTCATTGATTTTCAAATACACTAATTTACATGCTTTAATCGCTAAGATTAAGTTTAAATCTTATAAATTTTCAAAAAAATATTCTGCTCTGCTTAGATTAAAATAAAAAAAAATATATTAAATGTTTGAAGTATTGCTTTCAACCATTCTAGTATTTAAAATAGATTTTTTTTACGTTTTCTCATTTCAAAATTGAATGTTTTTCCATCACGTACTATCACTTTTTTATAAGTTCTAGTAACAAACCTAATGAGACAAAGAGCATTTAACATACGAATATTGAACTTTTTTAATGTTTCCATTTAGTTTAATTAAATTTTGATTCTAGGTCCGAAATATACAATGTATGTATGTAATAATGTATTTCATTTATTGCAAAACTTATACGAAAACTATTGCACAATATTGCAAAAATATTGCAAGAAGTTGTTACATGGTAAATCAATTACTTGTTTTTAATTTAATATAGTAGTGCAAAAACTATTTTTAGAACACTTTATTTTATAGTTTTATCGATTAATAAAATATGTTTATATTCTTTCTTTATTTTTCCATATTTTCTTCTTTTTGTATTTTGATGCATCATTAATCAATAATAGTTATCGTTCTGTTTTTCTACTCCTTTACTTCTCTCCTACACCTTTTTAAATCAATGTTAAGAATGTAAACTGGAACATATTCTATAACTGATAATTGTCATGAAATCATTCTAAAAGGAATTCCCAAATATGTACTTAGTAATTGACGTAATATACAGATGGAAGATCTATCGATGACATAGATTTTTATTTTATATTCAATAATAAGCGAAGTTACTTTAAATAATATACTCGTACCTATTAGTATGATCCTATTGCTAATACTACTACTACTTTTGTTCATTATTACTCGTAAGTACTGTAACTATGTGAACTGTATGCTTGATTTGGTAAGTTCAAAATTATATAGTTTAAATAAAATGTTTTTAATTTGATTCTATTTTTTGCTTAATCATTGAATTTGAAATCAATTCGTTCTTATTAAATTGTTAAATTTTAAATCTCTACCTGTTCTGATATTTTTGTATCTACTTTTTGAACTTATTTTTTAACCCATTTTTTAACGTTTCATTTTAAAATCTCCTTAGTTTATTAGATATAGTATTTGCTCTTTTCGCCTGCATGAAACAGCATTCATATGAAGAACCTAACTGATTTTATCTTTAAGGTTATTTTAGTACAAACTTTTCTTCTATTATAGCTAATTGATACATCCAATTTAAAAAAAAAACACCTAAATCTAATTGGATATTATGTAATGAGTCAAATTTAAAATACTAGCGAATTCTATCGATATGTCATCTTATCTCGTGTATTTTTATCTATTGTATAATTATATTGCGTATTTAGTTATTTAATTATGTTGCGTATAACATGAAAGATAAAGTAAAATTTCATAGCACTTATGATTGGAGTAATGGAAAAGGTTGCCTACCTAATGCAATTTCCAAATTTTAAGGTGAGTTGTAAAGTTAAACTATAAACTAATGTCACAAATTGTGTTGAAACATTTGACTTATATTCATTTCTATCCAAGTTACTAAAATGTTGATATTACCAAAGTGACTATTAAGTAAAGATGAAGAAAACAAGAGCATGATAAACTATATAAGAAAATTTTTGAAATAATTGACGAAATTCAATATTACCTAGACAACGTAACATATTCAATAGAAAAAAAATCGGATTCTTTATTTTGCCTTGAGATATTATATTCTGAATAATATAGACACGATATTATATTCTGAATATATAGGATAAAATTCACATCTTAAATAAACAATAACTTTAAACTATTATCTATTACAATCCCTGCTTGATGAACTTAAATTTCAAAGAGAATGTTAATACAACTTTTAAAAATGTTAATAGCTATCAAATTATATTGCTTGCAGTTCTAAATATTTATTTTCTAAGCTTTTATTTGCACCTAATCGTTAAATGTTGCTATTTACTTAAAATCTGCACAAGATAGCTACCATTATCACCTTAATCAGTTCTAGTGATTGTAATGGCGATTTTGCTAATTCTAACGGGTTCACTTCTAATTCCAATCACAATGTTATCCTCACATAGTATTACAAACGAGAACATTTAATCTAAAACACTACTATTAAAACTCCCGTCCATTATACCAAATACAGGATTATATTCTATAAAAAATACTTATTAATTACTTATAATTTTATTTAACGATTTATTGAATTGTTGTTTTTGATTTATAAGAAATTGATTGTTTATAAACATTCATAATTTAAAATTAATTAAATTCATTCGGATATTTCTTACATATTAATTATAACCGTAGTCAGTTATCACTTGATATGATTTGATATTATATTCTGTTAACCTACCCTAGTACTATGGAACAGGAACCTACATTACTGTGAAGAACGTACCTAAGCACTAATACTGAAACGCCGTCTGTATGTTTCTTAATGCCGATTTTTACCGTTATCTAACATTACAAATGAATACTACTAGTAGTTATTATCTCCATATAAATATTAATCGATATTTTTTGTCACAATTATTTGTTGTTATTAAAATTAAAATTTATTTAAATCTTTTCACATCTATCTCTATATTTGTAAATATTTATTATCTCCATAAAAATATCAAACTTTTGCGTATCGTAACGTAACCATTTATCAATATAAATGTTTATTTGCGGAACAACAAAGTTTTAGTCATAAGAAAGCTCAATAAACATTTTAAACTTTACTAGTTAGGTATTAGACTATGACGATACCTGAAGCAGTCATTATTAAACAGCAGCCTGTCATTATAGATAATTTTAAACAAATAAATGATATTTGCCATTGTCACTACAGTTTTTTGAAATAATAACTTCTACAAAGACTTTGATACCTACGAAACTGTTGTTTCCGTCACTATGAATAATAAACTACCTATGTCAATCGTTATAGTTGTCACTATTATCTCTACTATTACACTACTCTACGCTAACCTCTAGTTATTTCTCCTCCTCCTCTAAACTCAATATTACCCTTGCAATAAAAAAGTGAATATTCGTTGCCATCCTTAAAAATACATACATACATACATACATACATATCTTCATCCTATCCTTAAAAATAATTAATTAATTCCAAGTTACTATTTGCTGTTTTGCTATGTGTTCATTATAGTCGTATCTATTATATAATTTGCGTATCCTGAACAAAATAAGCAGCCTTCTTATCACTGAGAAAATATATTTTCAATTAAATATGAATATGCACAAGTTATCTTTTACTCAATATTAAAATTGCTATTTATTATTATTTAAAAGTAGTAGAATTCATAATTTTAAGTTAGTAACAGATTAAGGCCAAGATTTTATTTAACTCTTTTTTTATTACTTATTTTTATCTTATCCTATTACCTTACTCCGCAACCAAATATCCTTCTCTATCATTTTAGATAACGATTTGGAAATTAGTCTATACTAAGTATTAAAATATAAAGAATTAGTATCTATATACTTGCAGATTCACTATTAATTCTTTGCATTTTAACATATCAAATAGCCATCTCTATCACTGTAAATATAAATTTCCAACTAAATATTAATTACAGTTTTACTATTATTTCTTAATATTTCGACCTGTAAACTACTCTTAACAAATAGCCTTCTCTAGCACTTTAAATAATTATTTACGAGAAAATAAAGATATTTTTAATTTTGCTATTATTTCTTTATATTTTAAGCTAGTACTAATACTAATATTTTATAAAATAACCATCGTCATGTGATGATCTAACCTGTTTTATCCTACTTTAAATTATTTTAGTATTTTCTATAGCTTTAAGTAATTATTTGAAATAAATATTGATATTTATAGATTGATTATCGCATCTTGATATTAAAAATGTTTAAGTTTCGTCTGTTACTATATGGAAACTGTTGCATTACTTAACCCAATGACACAGCTTTGTTATATCACTCATCTCTTGATATTCAAAACTTTTGTGGCTTTTCTGTCGCTGCTTAATCACCCTAAATACAGCTATTCAATATTCGTTTTCATCATAAATACTAAATTACTGCTAATTATTATTCGCAGTTTCTTAATGTTGTATAATTGTTTTATAATATCCTAACTCTAAATGTTGAAGAATAGCCTTCTCTATTACTATAATTAATGATTAACTAAATAAACATATATCAACCTATGACTCCATTATTATATATCCGTCTATTATTTCGAATAGAATAAAGATATTTGCAGTTTTAATGTTATTTCTTTATATCTCAACCTGTTATATAACTCTATTATTAAATAGCCTTCTCTAATACCGTGAGTAATTATTTGAAATAAATATAAATATTTTCAGTTTTACTATTACTGTTATATACCTTAACCTATTATACTACTCCACTATCAAATAGCCTTTACTATCACTGTAATGATTTCCAATAAAGAATTGATATTTGTAAATCGCAATCTAATAGCCTTATACATCACCGCAACTAATGATTTCTAACTAAATACAGATATTTGCAGTTTTGGTATTATTCATTTACTTTTTAAGTAATTATAATATTATTCCATTATCAAAAAATAGCCGTCCCTAGCCTAGCCGTTCCATAAAGATTTCCAAATCAATACAGATTTTTGTAATTTGCCACTGTCACTTTTTGATGATAAAAACTTTTACAGTTTTTCTATCAATTTTCTATCTATCATTTCGCCATCCTAAACTGAATTTTTAAAAAGTTATCCCTATGTTTTACTTTATTGCTTTACTGTAGTTTCTTTATGTATTCATCTACTATATTACTCTACCCTAAACACATTATTAACTAGATTTATTTATCACTATCGATAGATATTTGCAAGTAAACATATACTCGAAAATCGCTTCTTCTGTCTTACGATATAACAAAGATTTTGGTTTCTCTAAAGCTATAAATTGCTTTAGCATCCTACCATAAACTAAATTATTAAATAGGCGTTTCAATCAAGCACTACTGTAACTAAATTATCGCATTTTTATTATTTAACACTTCACTGCTTTCATGTGACGTTCTTACTTGTTTCATCCTACCTTAAATACTACTATCGAACAGCATTTGCTCTGACAAAGTTATTGTTATTTTTGGATTGAATATCGCATTTTAATATTAAAAACCTTCAAGGTTCGTCTGTTACTATATATAAACTACTACAGTATTTCACCAACACAACGTTACTGCTTTACGAATTCACTATCATCTCTTGATATTAAAAATTTTCACGCTTTTTCTGTCAACGGTTAGAATTAAAATAGAACATTGCCCTAACACACAAATGTTCAATATTCGTTTTCATCGTAAACATTAAATTATTGCCGTTAAATTATTAACTATTGCGGTTCCTTAATATTTTATTATATTTTTGTATTATCCTTCTCTTGACGGTAATAACAAATAACCTTATCTTTCACTGTAGATAATGATTTGCAAGTTGATATAGATATTTGCAGTTTCACTATTAACTGTTTGACATAACCTATTGTATCACATATTATCAAATAGCCTTTTCTGTCACCGATTTCTAACTATAGTTATTTGGAGTTTTGGTATTATTTCTTTATATCTTAACGTATAACGTATTATATTACTCTATTACAAAATAGCTTTTCATATTTCCGAAAAATATAGGTATTAGCAGTTTCGCTGTTATTTCTTAATATTTTAACCTATTAGATTACTCTATTATGAAGTAGACTTCTCTATCGCTGTAAATAATAATTTCGTAGAAAATAAAGTTACTTTCAGCTTTACTTTGATTGCTCTATATTTCTACCGATGATATTATAATACTCTATTATTAAAATAGAATTCTCTATCATTGTAAATAGAAATCCAACTAAATACAGAAATTCGCAGTTTCGCTGTTACTTCTTAATATTTTAATCTACTATGTTATAATACTCTATTATCAAATAACATACTGTATCATTGTAAATAGTGATGTCCAACCAAATACCGATATTTGCAGAGTTGCTATTAATACATTACTCCATTATCCAATAACCATCTCTCTATCACTGTAAATAATAATTTTCGACTAAATATAGATGTTTGCAGTTTTGCTGTTATTTCTGAATATTTAACCTATTATGTTATAATACTATATTATCAAATAGCACTCTCTATCATAAATACTGATTTCCAACTAAATATAGATATTTGCAATTCGGTTATTATTTCTTTATACCCTGACCTGTTATATAACTTTGATATCAAATAGCCCTTTCTGTCGCCATAACTAATGATTTCTAACTAAATTAAAATTTTTGCAGTTTTGCTATTAATTCTTTATATTTTAATCTATTGTAATACTCCATTATCATATCCCTCTCTCTATCACTGTAAATATGTAATATTTTGTAGAAAATAAAGTTATTTTTAGCTTTACTATTATTGCTCTATAAATCCACCTCTTATATCGTAATACTATATTATCAAATATAATTATCTATCATTGTATATAGTGATATCCAACTAAATACAGATATTTGCAGTTTTGCTATAATTTTTTATATTTTAATCTATTGTATTACTCCATTATAAAATTGCCCTCCCTCTATCCCTGCAAATATGCAATATTTTGTAGAAAATAAAGTTATTTTCAGCTTTACTATTATTGCTCTATATTTCCACCTCTTATATCATAATACTCTGTTATCAAATAGCATTCTGTATCATTGTAAACAGTGATATCCAACTTAATACAGATATTATTAATATATATATACATTATCAAATAGCCCTCTCTCTATCACTATAAATAATAATTTTCAAATAAGTACAGAAATTTGCAGTCTTGCTGTTATTTCTGAATATTTAACCTATTATGTTATAATACTCTATTATCAAATAGCATTCTCTATCATTGTAAATAGTGATTTCAAACTAAATACAGATATTTGCAATTTGGTAATTTTTTCTTTATACCCGTTATGTAACTTTAATATCAGATAGCTCTATCTGTCGCCATAACTAATAACTTCTAACTAAATACAGATATTTGCACTTTTGTTATTATTCATTTACTTTTATAGTATATCACTGTAAGTAATTATTTCTAAGAAACTATAGATACTTGCAGTTTTAATATTATTTCTTTATATCTTAACCTATTATATTACTTTGTTATCAAATAGCCCTCTCTATCACTGTAAATAATGATTTTCAAATTTTTTTTTTGTTTTTCAGCTTCACTGTTGTTGCTGTATATTTCAACTTTAATTAAATAGCCATCTTTATAACTGTAAATGTTTTTTTACGTTATTTACTGCTTTAGAGTCAATTCTTTTTGTATTAGTCTATTATAACACTTTACTTATGGTAGAGATATGGTACACATAAATACTTACTAGCTTTATTTATCACTGTCAATAATTATTTCCAGTTAAACACAAATATTAAAAGATCGCCGCTAATGTCTTTTGATATTACAAAGTTTGACGGTTTCTTTATCACCATAAATTACTACGTTACTAAAAAAATTAAACAGGTATTTCAAGCACTAAAAATTAACTATTACCATGTTGTTATTTAACACTTCACTGTTACCGTTTGATATTTTAACCTATTTTATTCAACCTTAAGAATTACTATTTAATAGCCTTTTCAATCACCGAGTAAATATTTGAAATAAATATTGATAATTGTAGATTGACTATCGTATTTCGATATTGAAAACGTTCAAGTTTCGTCTATAACTATGTATAAACTAGTACATTTAACCTCAACACAATGTTACCGCTTTTATATTATCTCTTTTTATTCCTAACTTTTATAACGACCTAACTTTGTTTTTGTTATTAAACAGCCTTCTATTACACTTTTAGACATTATTTTATAATGAATAATGGTAATTTAACTATAACTCCTACTATTATCTCTTGATACTAAAATCGTTTTTGGTTTCTAAGTAACTTTGTGCCATCAACTATATCATTCTGCCCAAAACACAATTACTAAACAATTATTTTTATCTTTGCAATTAACAAATTTATGGCGTATAATTATTTATCACTTTACTTTTATTAATTTATACCTTACCCAAAAACATATATGACTTAATCTTAAACACTACTTTTAAATAGTCTTCAGTATCACTATGAATAATTATTCCCAAGCAAATATTATATTTGCGAATAGTCACTGTCATCTCTTGATTTTTATAGTTTTTCTGTCACTTTCATTATCGCCATGTATTATTTACAATTTTTTTATACTTTAATGTTTAATTAAACCTACCCTAAATGCTAATAAAAATTACTATCTTTTTTATATTCGCACCTTTTTTATTATCCTATCTCTAACTTTTATGAAATATCGCTATCACTGTGAATGATTATTTTCGCGTAAATATGAATATTTGCAAATTGCAACTGTCAACTCTTTATATCAATAACTCTTACTTTTTGTCGCTGTATAAACGATACTATACTAACTTTGACTTAAACTTAATAATTATTAAGCAGTTTTTTCCATCAATGTAAATTATGAATTCTTATAGCTATGTTATTATTTACTGTTGAGCTGTCTGTTATTATCTCTTTATATTAAAATCTCATAAATAAAATCTATAATTAACTAACCTTCTCTATCACTGTGCATACAAGTAGCTACTTACTTCCAATAAACTATTAATACACACTAGCATCTCTAGATTTTCAGAACTTCTTTGATATTTCCTAAATTCCTAAATAAAATTTGACAGTCATGTCTCATACTTAAACTATAATATTTTTATTTCCTATTTTTTAATATTTTTCTTCCTCATTGTGAATAAATATTTCTATTTAATATACATATACATATTTGCCAATAGTCACTATCATTTATTGTATTAAAGAACACTTACGATTTTTCTTTAGTTTATACCCTAACCACAATTTTTTTTTGTCATTTATGATTAAATTATTGTTATGGTATTTAATCTCTCCTGCCTATCCTAAACAGACATTTTCTACCAAATTAAGTAATTTTTTTCTAATACATATAATATTTGTAAACTATCACTATTATTTCTAGACATTATGAACACTTACGGATTATCTTTGACCGTATATACGATTAGACAAACGTTATAGTACACTGTTCTACCCTAAACACAATTCTTAGATAGTCTTCAAGTAATAATTTGTTCTCTTGTTAGAAATAACCTATTTACCACCATTTCATTTTAGCCTATTACGTTACTCTACCCTTAAACACTGTTATTGAATATTCTGCTTTATCATCCTGAATTATTATTATTTATCCAAGTTAATATAAACATTTGCATATGACACTTTTGTCTCTTTATATGAAGAACCTAAGTATAGTTACTTGAAATTAAAATATTACAGTACTTTTTGGGCTGTTTTCATCAACACGAATAATAAATTATCGCCTTTTACTACTTACTGAACAAATGCTAAATATAAATATTTGCAGATTGCAAAAATAACTATATGATATTAAGAACTGATAAGGTTGCCGTATCACTACTGTCTTTACCCTAGCCTCAACACTATTGTTAAATAGTCGTCTCCATCATTAGAAATAATATACAACCACCACGTTATTATTTAATGCTTTCGGGTTATGATCTGTTTTAAATCCGACGTATTATATACCTATTGCACTATTTTAAAAACAGCTCTCTCAGCTTTATTTTTCACTATTATCTTTTCATTATTTGCCTCTTCACTGTCATGTCTTTACTTATCAATATGTTATAGATTATCATCTTTAGCACTATTATTAAAGTCATTTCTATCAATATTAATAAAAAAAAATATCAAGTTATTAGTAATTATTACTAAACGTTTTACTGTGTTTCATTTATATTACAACCTAATTTATATTCAGATCACTATTCATAAACTATCTTTTCTACAACTGTGACTTCAGATCGAAGTAAATATTGATATCTGTAGTGTCATTATTATATAAAACTATCAAAAACTTTAGAGTTTTCTATTATATTATGATACTCAAACCTAAACACAATTGTTAAATAGTCGTAATTATAGAAAAAACCTGTTATTTCCCATTAATCTATTATATTCCCTTCCTTTTGAACCTAATAATATACAAACTTCTCTATAACTAAAAATCAACGTCAAAGTCATTTATTTGCGAACTGCAACTATCATGAAATGATTATCAATGTTACTGATTTTCAGCTATAAAATATTGCACAAATTTCTCCTCTACATTTTTTTGTAGGTATCATCATCATTATCATCATTTCAGCCATAGGACGTCCACTGCTGAATATAGGCCTCCCCCGTTGACTTCCACGTATACATTTGTAGGTATACATTTCTGTTATGATAAACAATAGCTTATTGCGTCAACGATTTCTTAATATTTTAAAGTTTTATGTTTCCCTTCCCTACCCAAACGTTATTATGAAGTAGCCGCAACTACCACTGAATGAATATTTTCATTATTTTTAAATAAGAAATTATCATCACGTTACTAATATTATTTTTCACTTAGTGTTTTTCAAATTTTGCTACCCTTAACGCAATTATTAAATACTCACTTATAAATAAAGATCTAATATCACCATGCCATGATTATATTGATATTATATGGTGATATGATATACACTGTCTTTTGACCTACAAAAAACCTATACGAGTTTTCTATTGATTACACCACCGCTGTATATGTATCGAATTTAACACCATGATCAATCCTAGATTGTAAACTACAGTACTGCCCTTACTTGAATACTAATCATTGGAGGGATCTAAATTTGAGTTTCTGTCTAAATAACAATCATTGTGAATAATATTTCTCACTTTAGACGACGACTATACTTTCCCTAAACAATTATCTCAGTCTCATTTGACAAAATTTTAGCTATTTTATTGATTATACTGCCACTGTAAATTTTAGCTTTTCCTAAACAATTATCTCTGTCACATTTAACTAAATTTTAGCCTTTCCTACCATTACTAACATTACATACTATTATACTACTAATGTATACGCATCGAATATGAACACCATGATGAATCCTAGATTGTAAACTACAGTACTACCCTAACTAGAATACTAATCATTAGCCGGATTCAAATTTGAGGTTCTGTCTAAATAACAATCATTGTAAAAAGCATCTTTTATTTTAGACGACGACTTTAGTTTCCTTAAACAATTATATCTCCGTCACATTTGACTAAATTTTAGCCTTTCTTACTGATTGCACTACCACTGTATCTGTATCGAATATTAACACCATGATCAATCCTAGATTGTAAACTACAGTACTACCCTAACTAGAATACTAATCATTAGCGAGATTCAAATTTGAGGTTCTGTATAAATAACAATCATTGTAAATAATATCTCTCATTTTAGACGACGACTTTAGTTTCCTTAAAAAATTATATCTCCGTCTCATTTGACTAAATTTTAGCCTTTCCTACTGATTGCACTACCACTGTATATGTATCGAATATTAACACCATGATCAATCCTAGATTGTAAACTACAGTACTACACTAACTAGAATACTAATCATTAGTGGGATTCAAATTTGAGGTTCTGTCTAAATAACAATCATTGTAAATATTATCTCTCATTTTAGACGACGACTTTAGTTTCCTTAAATAATTAACTCAGTCTCATTTGACTCAAATTTAGCCTTTCCTACTGATTGCACTACCACTGTATATGTATCGAATATTAACACCATGATCAATCCTAGATTGTAAACTACAGTACTATACCCTAACTAGAATACTAATCATTAGCGGGATTCAAATTTGAGTTTCTGTCTAAATAACAATCATTGTAAATATTATCTCTCATTTTAGACGCTTCACCGTAAACCATTACCTCTGTCTTATTTGACTAAAATTCAGCTTTTTCTAATGATTAAACTACCACTGTATACAGATATATCAAAAATGAACACCATGATCAATCCTAGATTGTAAACTACAGTACTACTCTAACATGAATACTAATCATTGGAGGGATCTAAATTTGAGTTTCTGTATTATACTGCAATTGTGTAACGATTTATCGCAATTTAATACCATAACTAATCCTAGATTGGACCTATAACAGTGGTCTCAACAGTTATCGCTCTAAAAATGTTAACCGATTAACTTTTGCATTGTTTCCACTGTATTTTATTGATACAATTTTGTGTTTTATTTTTACGCTCTCAACTACGACTAAAGACTTAAGTACCTACTTAACTATTAATTACTGCGCATTAACTAATGTCCAACCTTATCTTATGGAACTAGTTTCTACATACCTATTATTGAACGCAATCTCTCCTATTTATATTCTCAATTCCTATTGTCTTTTATCCTTAACCTATTAAACACTATGTTTAAAATAAACATTTTCAAGACCTTGTTGAACAGTGTCTGGACAAGGATCACTTTAAAAATATTTATTAAAACTTTAGTATATTTTGATTTTTCAAAATTTCAACCTAAACGGATTCTAATAACTTAATATCGCAAAATTATTTGAATTTTATTCAATTATTAAACATATTAGACATGTTATTTTTTCATATTTCATACTTATATTAGGTATTAGGTGAAGATTCATTTGTTTTTTAATGCAATCTCATTTGCCTTAAAACAATTGTGTTAATAATAAAAAATCACAATGGTGACGGCTAAGTACCTACCTATACATATATGAATATCTTAGGAAGTATGAATCCTATCGTGTACTCTAATAAACTGACTATTGGAAACTAGTCGTTAGTATATTTCTTGTTCAAATTCTTAATTGTCATATTTTTTTTACTTATATTATAGTAAATATATTATTGACATATCAATATTTTAGACGGTGTTCATTTATTTTCTATATTATTTTTAATATCTTCAAACTCAAAATATTAAATTGACCTAATTTAGAATGCGAGAAAATAATACAGTTGTAAATATTTATGTTACGTCATGTCAAATGTAATAATCTCAGTTTTTAAATAAATACGTAGAATGTAGAGTTAAATTCTTTTACATGTACCTACATTATTTTTTTGTAGTTGTATTATTTACAAAACAAACTTCTAAGTTCTCAGTATTGTGTAGATTATTTTAAATACTAATGACTGACGTACTGAATAAAAAATGGCGACCAATAACATCATAGAGTATAGTTTTAATGCCCCACCCGTTAGCTAATTCTGACTTCCGACTCTACAATTCTAATACGTCACATGAAATTCAAATAATACCTGAATAGGGTAAAAAGCAGTTAAATTTAATACGTTTACTCATTAATGTACAATATAGCTTAATGATTCCTATTTCTTAATATATTTTTAATTTGTTTTTTTCACATTCTTTTAAACCTAGTAGTGAATAACATCTAAGGATATATCTAATGGTAAAGCTTTACTACGTTCTACACACGTCAAACCGCTCACAGCTGTTTTCACTAACCAAAACAAAATGGCCGACTATCTACTAAAAATAAGAATGCTTAATACCTTATATCTCTATTAATAGTATTCACGCCAACCAAAATACTTCCTGAACTCAGGTTAATCACTATTAATACTAATGTCGTTTAAATAAGTAACCCACAACACATTTAAAATAATTATTTATATATTTTCCTATTATTATTTAGGAAATTGTTATTGTTATTACTTTAGGCAATTATATATCTGTATCGCTAATATTAACAAATATTTAAACTGGAAATTTCTAGCATACAGATCTTCAAAGATGATCACAATGAAAAATATATTGATTATTAAAACAGCTGTCTCTACACGGTCTCTATTGTTAATATTGACATTAGCAAGGTCAAGTTATGACGCAGTATCATAATTGCCTTGTTTATACATATTTTTACACAAATTCCTGTAAAATAGTTTAAATAGTTGAAAATTTTACCCACCTTATAATTAAATCCTGTTTTCTTGACCTTAACTGCAATAATTACGCGAATCAACCGGGCGATGACTGATCCATTTTTAGCCGTAAAATCCTTCCTATTTTCGGGAATATTGCCGTATTTTGAAGTATTTTCAACATTTTAAAGTTAAAATCTTAATTCTAGAGCTAACAACTTAAATATTAACTATATTTTGATATTATTCCGAAAACGTTAACCCTGTACCTCTTCTCCGAATTATGAAAATTCTATGGCAACGTGGCAAGCTCTACATGCGGTATTTATAGCTTTGCTTACCCCTGCCCTAACGACAATGCTACCTAACAATTTTAAATTGACAGCATCAATGCGGCTACGTAACATGTTGGCCTACCTATTAAATTTGGTAGTATTATAATTCTAGAATTTTCTTTGTTCAAAGAATGAGACAGCATCTCCATTAAATAGAGAAAGATATAAATTCTGGAATATTCCATTTTCAAATGTAGTCTAAGAGGCAATTGTGATTTTTATAGAACCTTTTTATAATGAGATAATATTTTAACAATGGGGATAACGTATGCTAAAGAGATAATCTTTGAAGTCTGTAAGATGGTGCTTAAAACGACGTAATCACTTGAAACATCGTTTCATTGACTTAGATTCGAAGGTTTACTCGCAAATGTCGCAGTAAACAGGGTATATATCTTCCAAAAAAAGGTTGAAAGTAAAGTAAAGTACTTTCAACCTTTTTTTAATTAAATTTATTCACATTGTATATCGTTTAATAATTATTTTCCAGTATACCTGTATCAGGGCGAATAAGTCTAATAAATGAAAATGACTCAAATGATATTATTAATTATTTTCAAATAACTTTAATTTGTTAATTAAATTAAAAAAATATGTGTGCACCCTCTGTACCTGTTCTGCTAAGAAATAGATTTTTAAATTATCAAAAAAAAACGCTAATCAGTTCATTTAAACATTCAAAGTTGTGTACAGGAAGAAATGACAAGTTTTAAATCTAACGTATATTGCACAATAATAAGAAATAGGTACAATAGTATAAAAATATTCCTGTTGCTCGTCGCTTAACATTAGAAACATCGGATATTTTCAGTTGCATAGCCTTGCATAAAAATCTATCGGCTGTATTATATTTAATACCCTATACCATTAATTAGTAAGTACCTTGTTATCTTAAATCATAAATACTTAGAGTAAAACATTGCATCATAATTAAATACAGTCATCTCTCAGTCTATAATACGTAAGTGAAAAAGAGATATGATGCCTCAGCCGATCGATAGCGATGTTTCTCGAAGCAGAAAATACAGCATCGGTGGTGCTACACGCCTAAGTTGTCAAATTACCTTAAATCAACTCACACGTTACTTAACCATAATGAAAATTAGTTCAATTTAAGCTAGTAATACGTAAAACACTATTGTTAAACAAACTAAAATCACAAATTAAACTTTTTCATGATAGAAAACACGATTTAAAATTTAAAAAAACGATTATACTAATATTTCTCCTCCCTGAGAAGATGTTCCTTTTTACACAAACTGTAAATAAATACCTAACTAAAATGAAGACATTTTATTTTCAGGAACAAAACAAAACGTCTCTCTACGCACTAATTACTTCTCCGACAAACTCTCAAAACGTTTTGAGTTTATATTTTAGTTAGTAATACTGTAATCAGCCTCTGTGATCTAGGACTTCATGAGGTCCCGTTTTCGAATCCCTGGTGGGGCAACGAAAAGAAAATGTGTTTTTTTTCAACTTCAACAACTACAACAAACAACTCAAAAAAAATGTTGCTCGAGTTAGGATCTGTGCCCGAATGGCAATAGGCTGGCCACCTATCACATTGTGGGACTTAATTTCTTCGGCTAGTCGTGGGTGCCCTGGTTGTGCCTCTGCTTACCTCGTCAGGGCGTTCTTCTTCATGCGTGAAGGTATACTGTATACGCCGAAATGTAATAATTAAATGTAAATTTTCTACTAATCCAGCATAATTTGCCTACTAATCTACTAATCTAATCTACACCAATTTTTAGCTGCGAAAATGTTTCTGTCTGTTGATATTTGTGTTTATCATTCTTACGCAGCCATAGAGTTGAGTAACATTATTGTCAATAGGTACCATTAATAAAATTGAAGAAGATTTAACAAAAATTGAATAAAAATTAAGTGCAGGTAACTAAAAAGGGGCAGTAGAAACCCATTTTAGATATTTTGTCTGACTTTCTAATTGTAACATGACCACGATTCACGCCGTACCTAATGAACCGATCATACGGGAGAGAGGTAACAGCGAAAACGTAAACTAAGCCATAATCCATGAATGTGTTATCTGGCATAATTTATTCAGGTTGTGATTTGTAGTATGTGCTTTATAAACTGTGAAGTAGTTTTTTTTTGGTCATAACTTTTACAGTTTCGAAATTACCGAAATAACAACAATCAGTATAAAGTGACCAAATAATTTGAAGGTTGGTTTGTAGGAAACATTGGAACGCACGGGTAACATATACATACATATCTGCACGCCAAGTACCCCCCTGGAATATGCAGAAAATAATTAGGTGCAGTAATACGAATACCACTAAATCCGTCCGCAACTTACCGTGAAGCAGGATAGTAAAGTTTGAAG
Source organism: Calephelis nemesis (assembly GCA_002245505.1). Lineage (NCBI taxonomy): Eukaryota > Metazoa > Arthropoda > Insecta > Lepidoptera > Riodinidae > Calephelis > Calephelis nemesis. Next base: position 119,922 of record NJDD01006451.1, on the reverse strand, counting down.
CCTAATTAGTAGACAAATTTATTTTTGTACGATATCTTAATAAACAGAAATAGTCTAAAATTTGTAAAGGCTCATAAGATGTATCTGAGTCATTAACATTGCACAATATTTCAGGGAATTAATTTATTCTTTGTAACACTAGTGCGCCATATTGAACAAACGTATGTTTCATCTCCTTCTCTTACTTTCCGTGAAATACTATTTGCATCTCTTTTGCTGTACAACCTACATTTTACCCTAGATCAATATGCCCTATAATTTGATTGGTTATGTTTCGGTGCTTCTAGAATTTTCTTGTCACTATTGGCTAGTGGTTTTAAGGAATGTTACATATTGGCCTGCGCAGTGCGCGGGAATTTATATTAAATTTAAATAAACAATGGTAGAGTTTTAGCATGTCGTTAAAAACGTAGACGATTTCTCGTAATAATATGAGCTAATATAAAACTGTTTTCACATCTGTTATTGCTTAGAATTAAGTAAACACAACAAGACCTCCTTATAGTAAACAAATTCCACATCACATTCTAGTTTTTTTTTATGATATTGGAAGGCAAACAAGCAGATGGATTTCCTGATGGTAAGAAATTCGCGCCGCCTAGAGACACCAAAGGTGGTAATGGGGCGTTGCCAACCTGAGGCCGGGATGACAGACCTCGTGCAAAAGTAAGTTTACCGGCTACCTTACCCTCCAAACCGGAACACGTCATGGCGGCAGGAATAGGTAAGGCGGTGGTACCAATCCGGGTGAGTTATAAAAAGTATAAAATTATGCCCCCCAAAAAAAACTAATTAGCTATGTTTCAAAATAAAGAAATTACTATCATTACTCTTCTGCCAGCTATAGTCAAAGAATCCATCGGTACATATATTTTTTTAGAACGAAAAAAAAAACACATACACCTAGTAGCTTTTGAAGTTCGAACACAATCTAGTAGGCTTATATTCTGGTAGCATGAAATAATGACGTCATTTGAGCGTTTGCCTCATCTTCAATCAAAAAAAGTCTGATATCAACAGCCAATTCTGCAAGCTAGTAGCAGAAATAAGAACTAGAACTAGAACAGGTAGATTTAATCCGGGCGAACTGTCTCTACCACCTTTTAAGACCTCTACCACCAGTTAGAACATAATAGCAGTATGACCCCGAGTTGGTCCGGGCCCACTGATTATAATAGACCATCTGCCTCTCTACCAGGTTGCTCTTAAAAGGTGATCACTGGTTTAAATATCCGTCATTACCACCATAAGACCACTGGTGGTAGAGTGCTGTGCGATTTGCCAGGGTAGAGATCTAGTATTTTACTTATTCCTGCCATTATAATGACTCAAATGACGCATCTGTAACATCTATGGTGAATATAGGCCACGGTTGGCTTCCATCAGGCACCATCAGGAGAGCCATGTGTTAATTCGCTAACCTCTGTTATAAAAAAAACTGATTTTACATTAGTAACTAGGTTCATTCGGTTGGTCAAATAATATTTTAAATTTTATTGGTTTTTTTATGATATTGCAAGGCGAACAAGCAGACGGATTTCCAGATGGTGAAAAATTCATTATGCCTTGAAACACCAAGGGTGGTAATGGTGCGTTGCCAACCTGAGGACGGGATGTTAGGCCTCGAGCAAAAGTAATCATACCGGCTACCTTACCCTCTGAACATGTTATGGCGGCAGGAATAAATAAGGCTGTGGTACCAAGCCTCGAAATCCGCCTGCTTGTTGCCTTCCGATACCATAAAAAAATATCGCATTAGACCTGAAGTACTTTCAGAGCATTCGTCTGCATGTGTATTTTATATTAGCTACTTCCTCAAAAAGGATATTTTAGTTTGAATGAAAATCTATTAGATAATATAGCATTACCTTATACAACAGGTACCTAGATGATGGTAAGAAATAACATCGCAGTCGCAGTTTCCCCCGTGTTGGTCCGGGCTCCTTTGCAGAATAGACCATCTGCCTTCCTGTGCCAGGCAGCTCGTAAAAGGCGAGCATAGGCTTACCGTCACTAGCTACTAGGTGGTAGAGTTTCGCAGCGACTCACTCGGATTGGTACCACTGCCTTACCTAGTCCTGCCGCCATAACGTCATGACGTGTTCCGGTTCGGAGGGTAAGGTAGCAGGTAAACTTACTTTTGCTCGAGGCCTAACATCCCGGCCTCTGGTTGGCAACGCACCATTACCACCTTTGGTGTCTCTAAGCGGCAGGAATTTCTTACCATCAGGAAATCCGTCTGCTTGTTTGCCTTCCAATGTCATAAAAAAAAAGTCGCCAAAAATCCTATTGCCTAAACAAGCCATGGATATTAATTTCTTGCGTAAGATAGCGACGATCTACCGTAGTCGGTAGATCTTCGCTATCCTATCCTACGCTATAGTATCTACACAGCTGTCAGGCTTAAAAAATATTTAATATCATTGTGACGAGAACAGCTGCTGTTACTCACCCTTGGAAATTCTCACGGTTGGGGCCCTTACCGTAACTCCTTGAAGGGATATTATTAAAATCACAATGTGCCCATACAAAGACACCCTTATTACACACAAAATAAAGTCAAGGTTTGACGTAGACTCTTTTTTTTGAACATACATACATATCTTCAAGCCAAATCCCTTACGGGGTAGGCAGTATATCGAGTGCCAGAACTCACGATCCCGACAAACCTGCCTGGCTTCCTTCACATTTAGTTATCCTTTTCATACAAACACGCCGGTTTCGGAGACTCTTGACACCACTCTCGGATAATATCCGATTGATCTGATCGTGGAATGTCAGCCTTGGTCTTCCTGGGCATCCATCCATCCATCCACATTCGCATTATATATCTGCTTTGTCGATCTTTCATCTGTCATTCTTTCCACATGACCAAACTTTTTTGACTTTTTAGTAAAACTGAAACTACATAATAACAAAATTACAAAACTGTAGTTGCTAGTCTATAATAATATAAGCGCAATAAAACTTCAAGGAGAAAACAATTATTCCACAATTATTTTAATGACTTCATTATCACCTCGCGATCTGAACTTCTTTTTGCAAGATAGCTAATGATTGCAAGATAATTTTATCAACACCCTCTAGTAGTTTTGAGTTACACCAGAGATTAAGTATTTAACGCCCATATTCCGAAGATTCAAAACTAAAGTGGTCCTATATAGTACTTTGCCTGTTTAAGGGTTAATAACAATAAAAGTGTTTCTTAGTATCTTCAAGCCAATATACACAGAGAAGTAGACAGAGGCACAACCATGGCACCCACGACTAGCTTCGACACTAAGTACCACAATGTGATAGGTGGCAAGCCTATCACCAACCGGGCACATAATCAATCCTTAAAAAAACCTCATTTTGTTTTTGTTGCCCGACCTAGGAATCGAAACCGGGACCTCGTGCAGCCAAGTCCAACAACTGGACCGCTAGACCACAAAAGCGATACCAGAGTTTAGTAAAAATATATATGATTATACATAATATTATATTGTCTTTGATTATACTTCTTCTTTTATTAATATGGCTTTCAATCGTTTTTCACGACTTATTAAGCCAATGTCAGGTACGGGTACCACCACACAGTAAGTATTCTACTTTATCTGAAGCTATTGAGCTACCTAAAAGGAAACACACAATATATTATATGGCCAGTATCAAACTTTTCAAAAGATAGACACACAAAACGCTAGTCGGATCATGATAATATAATTAATATGGTACTACCTCGAAATTATGATCTAAGAGTACCTTTCCTAGACAAAACCAACAAAAGCTGTTTGTTGTTACCCGAGTAATCGACTAATAACAGACATATAAATAAAATTTAAAAAAAACGTGCAGTCGAATTAAGGACCTCCACCGGTTAAAAATATGAACACTATTAAAATAAAATTTCAAAACATATGAATATGAACCGACTCAAAATAGGAGGAGCTTCTCAACTCGACTGATAAAATAATATTGTACTGATGGTAAGAGCAGGTGCCTCACTGTCCCGTTTCCGAGACGTTAGGGCCATTGCGGAATTATAATTTTTGACCAGTGTGCCAAGTGTGTTTTTGAAATGATTTACTTTACTATCGCGTTTACGTTTATAATATAAATGTATGGAGCTATTATCAGCGCCTCTAGCGAATAGTGGAAGCAACTAAATTATTCCATACATTTGGATCGTCCAAACGCAAACGCGGTAGTAAAGTAAATTCGTGTGAAACTCACACTCAGCACACAGGGTCGTTGGTCGAGTGGCTAGCGTACACGCCTAACTACACCGACTAACCGCGAGGCTCTGGTTTGATTCCCGACGGAGACAAGTATTTGTGTGATGAACATTTAGATGTCTGCATTTCCGGGCCTAAATGTTTATTAAATGTATTCTGGTATCTATTTAAGTATTTATATGTATTAGTATGACCGTTGACTAACACCCATAACACAAGCATATAATTTCCTTACTTTGGGGTTAGATTTAATTTGTGTGACTTGTCCAGGGATATTTATTTATTTTGTTTATCACAGGAATAGGTAAGTTCGTACTCGGACAAATTACAACACAACACTATACAAGGAACTCGGCAGGAGGCCAACGGTATTCTCAGCCCGGACCAACGCGGGGATAAAACATTAATCCCTATATAGGTGTTGGTTGATTCAGTGGTTTTTAAAGAATTGATAGATTTACACTTAAATGATTATTAATTTTCGATAACAAATTGTATTTTAGCTTTCAATACTAATTCAATTTACAAAACTCAATTTTACTATTACTTCATTCATTGTTGTGAGTACAAACTTTCAACGTTTTACTTTAAAATTATTGAGTTTTTTTTTGCGGTATCTCTATTAAAACAATACTGGTTTAAGATTGAGGTCTTTATATTAACCGTTGCTATTACATAAAAAAATGTGTGCGCGTACTAGCGTACACTCGTAAGAAGTGAAGAAGTGAAACTTCTTTATGATGTTATTTTTCAAAAAATAATTTACTATATGCAACTTTACAGAAATTGGTTGAATAAAGTTTATTGCCAATCCCTACTCCGCTGGAGAAAGTATACTTCGAATCACGCGTTGTAGGGATAAGAACAAAGATGGCGCGTAACGGAAAAATGTGACGCGTGACGAAAAAATGTTACCCTAATTTTTTTTCCAACCCCGATAAAGAAGTTTCACTTCAAATATTCAACAACAAAAATAAGGGGTTGTAATAAGGACAACAGTTTTTAACCGTAAAAGAAATTCGCCCTTGTTCCTGAATACATTAACTCTATTGCCAGTTGACCTTCAAAGTCTGCCCATGTTGACCCTGAACATACATGCTTATGTTGAATGAATATCTATAAAAAAAGGTGTCTGTGCGATGCACACATCATAGAAGTGAAACTTCAGTAAATCGCCAAAAGAATGAGATGAATATAGATTTGTGTCTCTTAGCTGAAAAAGAGTGAGATGAATATATATTTGTGTCACTTACCTGTCGCTTTTCACCCGTTTTGAAATCACAACGATTCTAAAGAAGTTTCACTTCAAAAACTAGCAGCCTGTTCCGGCTTCGCTCGGAGGGTAATTTTTTTATCATAAATTGAGATGTAAGCTATCCTATCTTTCAAGTTAGGTTAAACTACACACGTTGTGCAGTTTGATTGAAATCTGTTAAGTAGTTTGGGAATCCATCGCGGACAAACAACGTGACTCGTAATTTATAAATATATATATTAAGATTGTCATTTTGTAAATAATCTTTCCCGTATTGGTCTGAGCTCCTTTGCAGAATAGACCATCTGCCTTCCTGTGCTAGGCAGCTCGTAAAAGGCGAGCATAGGACTACCGTCATTACCACCGTGACATCTGACTAGGTAGTAGAGTCTCGCAGCGAGTCGCCCAGATTGGTACCAAAACCTTACCTAGTCCTGCCAACGTAATGTCAGCGCTTGCTGTTAACGTTTTCCCGTTTGGAGGTTAAGGTAGCCCGTAAACTTACGTTTGCTTGTGGCCTTAGTCTGGCAACGCACCATTACCAACTTTGGTGGCTCTGGGCGGGTGAATTTCTTACCATCAGGAAACCCGTCTACTTGTTTGCCGTCCAATACCATAAAAAAATAAAACTGACCGTGTTAGATTAAACTGGTAACATGCGTTCACCATTTTATTATTTCACTTTACTGCTGGTAGGTGTTCATTTTGGTATCTATAGGCGAGGGTAATCTCTTTCTGACATGAATATAGCTAAGTGACATTAGATAGAAAACACGTTTAAAACACTAACAAATACATTTTGCCAATAAGCCACCTTTTGTTGTAAGATTTTTTGTTAAAAATCTGTACATACCAACTAATTTAAAAAATAATAATTTATTAATAATAAAAGTAACATAACCATATTTGATATTTTCGATCGTCGGTACTTGGTAAAACTTCCAAATATTCAAATTTTTAAATGACGAAACAAAGGTGTTGGACTTGACTTTATGAGGTCCAGGGTTCGATATCCAGGTCGTGCAACAATAAGAAAATGCAGTCTTTTTAATTTTTCAATAAGAAATTATTTTTTTTAATAAGAAATTGTTGCTCGGGATTGGATATGCACCTGGTTATCGATAGGCTTGCCACCTATCACATTGCGGGACTTAGTGTCTTCGGCTAGTCGTGGGTACCCTGGTTGTGCCTCTGCCTATTTGTTGGGAGAATTGGGCGTGAGGATACTAAGAAACACTTGTATTGTTATTAAAGCATCATCGGGTTGAAACTTATACTACTAGTAGTTTAAATTTTAGCCCTGGGAATGCTGCTATAAGCGAAAAGTGTAAGTTAAACAGTACAAGTGTCTCTTCATTTAAAAATGAGAGTAACAAAACTAAACCTGTGCCTAAAACATTTTTTCAAACGATGATTATTAAAATATTAAATTTTTGTCAGTTTGTCTGTTCACTATTCACGCAAAAACTACACAGCGAATTTTTAGAAAATTTTGTGTTATAGTAGCTTATAGACCGGATCAACTTTAAGCTAACTTATGCTCAAAAAAATCATTTGTACCCTTCACTGACCACAAAAACTCACTTCAAAGTGTTTAAGAAGTCGCGAGCGTGAGCTTGTCTGTGATAAGAAGTTATTACAAAAATGATACCTATTAAGAATAACATTATAGTATTTTCACGCCAATATCCCCGAAGAGGTAGGCAGAGGCACAACCAGGGCACCCACGACTAGCCGAAGACAAAGTCCCATAATGTGATAGGTGGCAAGCATATCGCCAACCGGGCACATTTCCAATCCCGACCAACTTTTTTTTTATTAGATAATTGGAAAAATCCAATTTTCTTTTTGTTGGCCGACCCGGGTTTCGAACCCGAGACCTCATGCAATCAAGTCCAACACCCGGAATGCTAGACCACAGAGGCGACAAAAGAATAACATTATGAACATATCTATTTCGCATAGACCATACAAAGGCTGTGGTGACGCGTCTATTTCTTTTATATAAAATTCTCGTGCCACAATAAATAATAAATAAATATCACTGGACAACTTTACACAAATTGAATCTAACCCCAAAGTAAGCAAATTATATGCTTGTGTTATGGGTGTTAGTCAACGATATTAATACATAGAAATACTTAAATAAATACAGACCCGGAAATGCAGACATCTAAATGTTCATCACACAAATGCCTGGCCCCGTCGGGAATCGAACCCAAGCCTCGCGGTAAGTCGATGTAGTCAGGCGTATACGCTAGCCACTCGACCAACGAGGCGGTCAAATGTTAGTTAGCCTATTCCTCCGAAACGGCTTCACAGATTTTCACCAAATTTTATATATGTATAATATTGCATATTCAGTAGATCTGAGAATCGGCTACTATGCGTATATTTTTCACACACCTAAGTGACAAGGGTGACCACCCCATTTTTGTTTTATAAAATCGCATTTAAAAAAAATCGGATCGGAACGCGGTCATTTACTAACAAAATCCGCCAGAAGAAATTTAGCAGGCTTGTCTTTTCTTCTTTTAAATTCTAATTTACAAAAATGTATTTACATGCTATTATACCAACAAAATTTAAGCAAAATGATTAGGTACTTTAATGTTAAGTAATCTTATCTATATATATAAAAGAAAGTGGTGTTAGTTACACTACTTATAACTCAAGAATGGCTGAACCGATTAGGCTGGAAATATGTGGGGAGGTAGCTTAGAACCGGGAGAGTGACATAGGATACTTTTTATCAGGCAGGTCGCCTAGTATTTTAATAAGTACAAAGCAAAGTATTAATTGAGTCATGTTTATTAAAATATTCATATTTAATTATAAACAATTTTGAAAAGAGATTAATTTGAATCCTGTTAGATACCTACATTGAAAAATACGTTGTGTTACTTAGCAATATAATTAATTATGAATTAAAATAATTAATATTGATAATCGTAAAAATGGACACTTATGTTCTAAACAGTTAGGAAGGACGAAGGGGTTACAGAAAGTATAGAATAGATAAAGCAAAAGGTTTTCCCCGTTGGTCCGAGTCTACTGAGTAAAATAGACCACCTAAGTACCTTTCTGCCAGCCAACTTGAAAGTGGCGACTGGCGAGCGCACGTTTAATTATAGGTCATCACCAACGAGACCACTATAGCTAGAGTGATGTGTGCAACTTGCCCGGATAGGGATCCACCGTCTCACCTATTCCTCCTGTCATGTTCCGGTTTAGAGAGTAAAGCAGCCTTGCAGAGTAGGTTTAACATCTCTGCCCCAGGAAAGCGTCACTTCTTTAATCTCTATAGTTACTAAATGCCACTGTTATCTCTTACCAACAGTAGGTTACTCTTGAAGCTCGATTCATGCGAAATTAAAAATTGGAATCGAGAATGTCATTTTAGGTACTCTTGAAAACAATACTGGCGATTATTAACATAATTTGATTATTAGTAAACAATAAATTGTTTTATAGGATTCGTTGAATTTATTTGTACTTAACTAAATTTTAATAATCCGCTAGTACTGTGTTCAAAAGTACCTAAAATGACATACATCGAGATTCAAGTGTAACCCTACTGGAAATCGGTTATTCCCGGCTTTCCCCACTGGCTCTGTCACCACTGGGGACAAACGAGAAAAATAATCCCATGTATCGCCAGTAGCACGCCAGTGGTGACGAATAGGAAAATGAAATCCTAAATTTCACCAGTGGTGACAAATAATTCCCAATCATAGCCGGTGGGGACGCATGAGAATATTTTTTCCCGATTATCCCCGAGGTAAATTAACGAAGTCCCAAATTTTTCCAGTAGGGACAATAACTCCCAATCATAACCAGTGGGGACGCATGAGAAGATTTTTCCCCGACTATTCCCAGGAAAGACATTTTTTTTCTGTAGAATCCCTGTGTCAG